>CAMOHE010027473.1:2095-44744 GCA_946598075.1 Artocarpus hirsutus
GATGGTAAGGATAGAAAGAAAGAAAATAAGGGTTTTGAGGTTAAAAATGAAAAATTGTTAAACTTTGTAAAGTTTAACTAGTTTCAAGGCAATGGGATATTGAGCACCTTAGAGGCCAATTTATATTCCAAATATGGTATAGAATTTGTCAATATAGTAAGGAAAACAAATTTTGTGAACAAAGTTTTATGAAATTCCTAAAGGACTAAATTATAAAGTTTTTCAAAGGCTCGGCAGATTTGAAAATCAACCAAAAAGTCCAATTTACTGTTAGAATTTAAAGAAAGTTAAAACATAAAAGTTGTAGAATGCATTGAAACTGTTAGGACAATATGTACAGTTTGTCAAAATTTAGCTCGCTTTAGGAGTTATGAATTTTACTAAATTTCAAGCATAAAATTTTAAGAAATGAAAACGTTATGAAATGAATTGAATTCGACCATGGTGTTTTGTAAGTTTTATTTTCCATGAAAAAACTGGATGTTTTGGTACAAAGTGGTCATTTTTGGTCTCGGGGACAAAAATGTAAAGATTTTTGTGTTTCGGGCCAAAACCATAAAATCGTGTGAAAATTGGGTTTTTACAAGAGAATGTTGGGTTCCTGCACTGTTGTAGGTAGTGAGTAACCATAGATATTAAGTTTTAAAGGATTTAAAGTTTAGTCAAGTAAAGAATGAAAGAAAAACATTAAGGACAAAATGGTCATTTTATGAAAATGGCCAAAACAGACCCGAAACGCTGGATATCGAGAAACTTTCCATAGTGGGAATTTTTCTATAATAAGTAGGTAATGGAACAACAAAGTTAAATAATAAGTTTTATAAAGTTACAAAGTTGACGAAAAACTCAATAAGGATAAAATTGTCATTTTCGAGGAAACGGCTAGAACGGAGTCTAACACTCCAAATAAGCATAACGCTCTTAGATAAAAAATGTTTTATAATACGTTAAGTAACGAAAACACTAGGGAGACGGAAAATTTAACCAAGGGACGCTTAAGAAAAAAGGTAACCTGATAGGTTACAAAGTTAAGTGAAGAAAAAGATAACCCAATGGGTTACAGAGTTAAGTAAAAGAGTGAAAACCCAATGGGCTATGGAGTTAATTAAAGGACAAGGTAACCCAGTGGGTTACAAATTTAGTAAAAGAAATGGGGTTAACCAGTAGGATATAAAGTAAAGGAAAAGGTAACCCAGTGGGTTACAAAATTAAGTAAAGAGAAGGTAAACCGATAGGGTACCAATTTAAGTTAAAAGGAAAGAATATTTAATGTTTAAGTTTTATTATCAATTAAGGAGATTGATAAAAAGAAAGTTAACTAATAAGTCCAGTGTCATATGATCAGGACATAAAAGTCGACTAACTGAAGGAAAAGGAAGGAAACGAGAACATTAGAGCTATATATAGGTTAGTTCAAATTTCACCTATAGCATGAAGTAAATAATTTTCAAATGCTTATATATACATATATATATATATATATATGTTTGCAAATGTGTTTGCAATTATTATACAAGTTGCTTTAAAGTATGTTCTCACTTGTTATGCATAAAGTTTTAAAAATTAAGTAAAAGTTTGCAATGTATTTGCAATAATTCTATTTAAAGTATGTTTGCATTTTGTTAATGCATAATGTTTTACAGTTTAAGTTATAAGTTTTATGTTGCATTTGTTATGTAATAAGTTTTACAGCACAAGTTATGATTTGTAAATGTGTTTACATATGATGTGATAGCATTTGGTATGCTCACTAACGTTAAAAAGAATGTAAAATAAAGATAAAAAGGAAGTGTCATACCAGCATCTTTGTTGTGAGATACTGAAAGTAAAGTTAAAGTTGTGACCTCCTTGATGCGAGGTATACAAGTAAAGTTAAAGTTATGACCTCGATATTTGATGGTCTCAAATCTTCTACAAGGGAAGCATCATATTTATGATATCATGATTAATGATGTTGGTACGAACACTAACACATATAAGGGAAGGAAAGTTAACGTACAAAGATAAAAAGTTAAGCTACGAAATGAATGTTCATAAGATACACATAAATGAATGATCATAAATAAGCATAAATGGAATCATACATTTTGACTTTGCTTGTATTTCTTATTATGAAATGTTATGTGTTATGTTTATGAAAAACATTTTTAGAAATGTTTTACGTAAAATGTTTATAAAAAACATTTTTTTTTATGGTTTCAAAAAAAGATCTATGAAGGATGTTTTAAGGAAAATGTTTCAAAGATGTTTTATAAAGAACGTTTAGGATAAACGTTTTAGAAATATTTAAAGAAAAACATTTATGAAAAATGTTTGAAGAGAAAATTTTTTATGAGAATAGCTTTTAAAGCATGTTAAAATGATTTGTGAGATTATATTTGAACTTATTAAGCGAAAGCTCATTCAAAGTTTCTTCATGCTGTAGGTAGTCCTACAAGTGAACAGTAGGACCTGGTTAAGGAGCTTGGTGCTACGAAGGGTAGATGCGAAGATTTGGGTATGGATACCACAATGGTATGTTTTCGCTGTTCTAAGGAAATGTTTTCCACTATTTGATATAGTGTTTTCAAAGTTTTACAAAAATTAAAGTTTTAAGAAATTTTTTCAAAATTTTATGATATATTTACAAAATCTTTTATTTACTTATAAAGTTAAGTTTTAATTAATGATTCAGTAAATGTTTCTTAATAAGTTTTAAGAAACGATTTGAAATGGCTTTAAAGTTAAGTATTGAGTAATGTCTCTACTTAAATTGCGACAAAAGTTGCAACAGCTTTTCAGAATATTTTAAAGGATGTAAAGAGAAAACAAATTATTTAGTATTTTTTTACTAAGTAAGTAAGATTTAATGTTTAAGAAAAGATGTTTAAGTAAGTCAAGTGATGACAAAAAAAGGTGGGGCATCACACCTTCGTTATATGATTAGATGGTTTAGAAGAGACAAACGTAGGGGACACAAGTCTCATCAGCCTCTTCAGCGCCTACCATTAATGATGTTGTCCTACTTGCAAATGTGATGGGAGTGTGTAGGGATCACCTAACTAGAGTGAGACCTCAATTAAGTCAGAGAGAGTTGCATTCCAGTACCACATCCTCTAGTTCACAGTCTGGGCATACCTAGTTGTCTCTTGAGACGTAAAATTGACTCACATAAATGTATACCAACAACGTGGAGCTAGTTAATCGATTGAGGCAAACTAACCCCAAAATCACCATCAACATACGTCTACCTCTAGCGTCTATAGTGCCTTATTAGACTTGTGCTATTTTTATTTTTATTTTTTTATATATTATTAGACCATGTAGTGTGTTTTATTTTATTTTATGAAGTTTGTGTCATATTTTATGTTTTGTTACTTGAAATTAATTATAGGATTATTTAATTATCATCACATTAATTACTTAATTATTAATTATTCACATTTCAATTATTAATTAATTTTACAAAATTAATAAATATTTTTCAATAAAAATTGAATTAAAAATAAAATCAAAAAAATTATTTAATTGCAATTAAGTCTATTTTTTTTACATTTAAAAAAATTAGAAGGACTATTGTTGTCACTAATACTTTATGTTCAAAACCTTTAGTGACGACATAAATCCTCATTAAAATTTAAAAATTATCAAAAATTTAAAAACAAAAATTTAAAAACTTTTAGCGACGACATTTTCAAATATGTCATCACCAAAAATCATTGATGACGTCATCTACCTAGATTCGTAATCTTACAAAATAGCGACGACATGTTGTCGCAAAAACTTAGCGACTAAACGTTAGTGATTACTTCTTAACGATGACTAAAAGCTTTTTAGCAACAACAAGCCGACTTTTAGTGACGAGAATTTAGATTCTTGTAGTGATCCTTCTCAAGTCTTTCTACACTAAAAAAAAAATAAAAAAAAATACACAACTCCTCTTGCTTATGTTTCTCTAGTGTTAGACTTCAGTGTGATAGTTTTTAGGCTCGTTTTAAGTTCGCCGGAGTAGTAACGAGGTGCACTATTGCTAATCGCCGTATCTTGGAAACTGACACCGTTGTATCCTCAAGCACCGATGGTGAGGGGCAAATCTATTTGAAGGACACTGTGTAATACACAGGCCTTGACTTTCTTTTGTTTTAATTCCGTTTGTTTCTATATATTGTTATTGTGCTTTTTGTAACTTTTTATTTGCATAATTTCAATATAGATTTTTTTTTTAATATTTCCAGTCATTTGTTGATTATTATATTACCCTACTAACAATTATTACAAACTAATTAACAGTTATTGTGCTTTTTGTAACTTTTTATTTGCATAATTTCAATATAGATTTTTTTTTTAATATTTCCAGTCATTTGTTGATTATTATATTACCCTACTAACAGTTATTACAAACTAATTAATCAAGACTAGCACTTGAAAAAAATTTAAAATACATCCATGCCATATCCTCTCTCTTGCTCTAGAAGTTTAGTCTAAGTAGGTGTTTCACTACTCTAGTTATAAAGACTTTGTCATGTATTGATCCCAAGTATATTATTTACAAGATTGCATACCAGTCCCACCGCAAAAAGCACCTATGTATGAAAAAGGCAGGTTTTTATTGCTGACTGCAGATAAAGCAAGCTAAGAAGCCACATTCTTCTACGCAATGAGCAAGATATTAATGACAAAAATGATGATTAATAAAGTGATCTAGAATGTTTTACCTCCAGTACTTCTCGCCGTGGCAACTTTTAAGCCAATTCCAGCTACGTTGATAGTTTTAATTTCTCCCGTGGCATGCCTTTCTTCACTTGCTTCACTTATAGCGATGCTTAAAAAGCTACCCTGACCAATAGCATCACCACACCCTTCTGCTGGCTCGATACTTGGGGCCGTCTCTGGACAGTTTTTGTTTTGATTACTTGGCTCTGGTAACAATGTTTTATCCAAGGCTTCTCTTAAATTTTCCTCGGGGAATAAAAAAATATTATATTAATATACATGCTTTCTAAAATAGTGCTTTAATACACGGTTGTATTTGTATAACTTCGCTAACGGAAATTATAATAAATAATTTATTAGATTTGTCAAAGTATTGTGATAGAATATTGTTTGCACGTTTGATTCATTGATTTAAAATGGAAAAGAAGTGTTAATTATATTTTCTTTTTCAATCTCTTTTACGTTCTTTATATTTATTGTGTGACACATCGTATTACTTTATTTTCTAATTAAATAATAATTTATAATATTGATGAACCATACATGTTAGACATTAATTGTAGAGTGTGTAAAACAGAGTGAGAAAGAGAGTGTTAACACTCCCAAAAATAGAAGGTTTGTAAAGTTTGATTTGAAGTTGCATTTCAATCTAAGGTTTAGATATAATTCATTTTGAGTTTGAAAAGGAAATAAAATTTAAAATTGTGTTTAAATATGAATTAAGAGAATAAATTTTTGGGTGTAGTCAGAAAAATGAGTTCACAACAGAACCCAAAAATGAGTTTGAAAACCTCAATGACAGGGAGAGTTGATTTCAAAAAATTTACACTTCTTTGGGTCAATAGGTCCAATCAATGATTCAAAACAAGTTTCTTTTTCTTCTTCTTTTTTTTTTTTTGAACACCCTCTCAACTGAATATATTGGGTTTGAAATTGGTGAGATGTTGTTCCTTCCCCTTACCAAAATTGATTTTTGTATCAAATAAATAAATAGAAAATATTAAATATATGAAGTTGTATATCAAAAAAACAAAAAAAAAAAAGTGGTACACATATCGAACCTGTGGCATCTGCGAGGTTTATGATATCTCCACACTCGGGTGTGAGGACGTTTTAGCTGGGTTTGGATGTAGATCTCGAGGTCTTGTGTACCAACTTACAACAATCAAGTTAATAACAAGAACAACGCTCAGAAGTCTAGTCTTAACATGACTTGTACTTGTGAAGCAACCAACAACAATCAAATCGATGGTAATAATAATAGCAGATTTTGGCTCCTAACAAAACCAGTAGAACCATTTGATGTCTCCTTCCCAAGTTTTCTTCCTATATGAGCCTTACCCCCACCCACAACCTTTCCTATGTAGCAAACGAAAGATATTAACTTACACTATTTTGACCATAGCACATAGTTGAGCAAACTTCAATAAGAAAAATAAAGAAATATCTAACATATCTTATTATGGATATCTTGAAACGTAAAGAACCATAAACGATCAACCATTGAAAATGATAAATTGAAAATAATCAAAACAAGATGAAAATAATGAAAAAACTATCAAAAGCTTCCTTCTAAAAAAAAAAAAAAAAACACAAAACAAAACCTTCAAATAGACATTATGAGCATAAATGCTTTTCACGATTTCTAAGTTGACAGAGTAAAACTCACCTATTGAATAATTTCTCCTTGAATTATAGCTCCACGATGATCGGGGCCCACGTGGACAAAGCACATTTGCATATTACCTATAGAAGTGGCTATAATTTTCAAAAAAAATATTACACAAACATAACTTATAATACTATTTTTATTCATTTTCTTTTGTTATATCCTCTTTCATCTTCTCCTCTATATCGATCTTGTCTTTTTGGGGCACCTTCCTGCACTTCTTTACATTTTTGCTCGGATTGCTACCAGATATATGAGACTTAAACCGAGTGATACCTCCACCCTTAATTTTTAGGCCACAAAAAGAGCATTCCACGCCATTACTATTGCCCTCTATCGGTTTGCCATACTTCCATGCCCAATTTCGTTTGCTCCCATCACTTCTGATATTGCTCATACCTGCGATTACATGATATGTAAGGGGCCACATATAATAAATAATACATGTTAATCACATTTTCAGCAAAAAAAAAGTCATGTTAATCTAATTGGTTAATTGGTTGGGTGTTGATACATTACTCAATTAGAGTAATGGCATACGAAGTGTATGTATGAAGTCAAAAAAACAAATTATGAAGATGAGAATTTGGTTTTAGTCGAGCCAAATCTCATGTAGTTTCAATTACCGATGGAAGAAGCGAAGTTGCTCAAAGCTATCCTACCAAGTCTAATCCCTCACAACCACGAAACAGAGTCTATAAGCTCCATTACTGCCAAAAACGGCAGTAGAAAATAGCAAAACAACTAGGAAATAATATAAAAAAATAAATGAAAGCAACTCCAACGACAAGTCGTACCGCAGTAGAAAAACAAACGATTTTTGCAACATCAATTACCATTTACCAAGACTTAATATATTGAATCGACTAGCACTTGACAAATATTAAAATACGTACATGCCATATCTACTCTCTGTTGTTGAACTAGTTGTAAAGATTTAGGTTTTGATCCTATGTCATAGTTCACAAGATTGCATACCAGTCCTGTTGCAAAATTTACCGATAGAGAGGTATGCTTTTATTGCTGAGGCGGATAAAGCAACCTAAATTGCGACATTCCTCAGCGTGTTGATCAAATTATACTGATAATAAAAATAATTAATGACATCACCTACAATGTTCTAACTGCAGTACCTTTCAGGCTAGTACCAGGTACATTGATAGTTTTCTCTCCAGTGGCATGCCTTTCTTCACTTGCTTCGCCTTCATTTGCAGCCATGCTTGAGAAGCTACCCTGACTAATAGCATTGTCAAACATTTTGGCTGGCTCGATGCTTGGTGTCTGGTCCAGACCATGTTCGTTTTGGTAACGTGGCTCTGGGAACAATCTGACATCTGAGGCTTCGATACGATTGGCTCCACTCCCTACGAACACGTTAATAGGCTCTAGTGCTAATTCAAAGTCGCGTAAAGAATCAGAACTAAGTTGCTTAATCACCTTAACATATCAATACTAATTATAACACAAATGACAAAGAGAACGGTCTAGAATATTTTACCCCCAGTACTTTTGACAGAATCTTTTAGGATAGTTTTCTCTGCCGTGGCGTGCCTTGTTTCACCATACACTTCAGCTGGCTTGATACTTGGTGTCTGGTCCGGATATTGTTTGTTTTGGTACCTTGGCTCTAGTAACAATGTACTATCCAAGATTTCTCTCAGATTCTGCAATCTGTGGCTGAGCTCACTCATCTGAGCCCCGAGAACAGAATTCTCTGCCTCAATACTCAAGTAGTGCTGCGTTGAGAGGTTGAGCGCTGTCATGATCTGCTGATTCTCGTTCCTCAGTTGAGCAACTTGGGCAGTCAGATCGTCAAAGTGCTTCTGCCTCCTCATTCTGGTTCTCCTTGCTGACTCAAGGTTTGAGATCATTCTCATTCTCTTTCGGTCATCCATAAAAGTCTGCAAATCGTCCTCGGAGCCTGAGCTCTGAATCACGCTTGATGACGCTGAAGATGTTGAAGAAGCCATCGACTCCCCCTAAAAAGAAAAGGGAAAAAAAAAAACCTCAAAACGTATTTTCCACCTCGAAACTTCTAATTTGAAGATTTCAAAAGATAGTAAAAAAAAGGATATATTTTTTATTTTTTTTGCAAGATAAAATTTATTAGACAATGAAGTCCTGGGAACTCATAAGATTGCAAGCCTGCATATACGTCCCAGTTGCATAAAATTGATACATCAAGCACACTTGAACAAGATGAGGACAAATCTGCTGAAGTTTTTGGAAAGAAAAATAAAAATAAAAATGATTGTCCCCGAAGGTGATGAGAAAAAGGAATAGCTTATTGTGCAGATCAATATAATAAATGCAGAAAGAAGTTTTGAATATAGTTTCGTAACATTTTGATGAGAGTTTGAATGGGAAATAGAATCACTTCTCATTGTTCCTTTCTAATTGATGCAAAATGTACATGCCCATAGTGTACAAAAAGGAATAAGAATCGTGAAAGCCAACCAACATTCATCCCTCGGGTGTACATCAATATTTTAGCCGTTTGAAACACATTTGACTTAAATTTCGCACCATTTGCAGAGACCCTAATACTTAATTGACACTTAAGAGTTTAATTACTACAACAACATTCTGAACAACACCTAATTAATAATTTAATGTGATGGGTAAAATCTGCAAAGTAACATGAGCTCATTAAAATCAAACTAAGCTCCTTCAAACAGGAAGCTTTACCACACCAATTCAATACCAAAGTATTAGGAAGAGATCAAGTCGACCAAATTACCATAAAAATAAAACTTGCAAAACCATAACAGACAGAACAATTGAGCACAACAGAATAGAGAGGTATAAAGAAAAAATAGAATTACAATATCGCCATGTTTTATCATTTGTGGGCAGAATACAAAACAACAGGATATAATCAATGAAAGCAGAGAGAAAAAACGCTAATGTACCTGACGTGAAAGACAACCAAGGAGTTACTGCAGGACGACGGCGACAGGCGCCGAGGAAGCGACGGTCTGCGGAGACCAGCGTTCAACTATTTTCAGCTGATATTTTGAGTAGTTTCGAATTCAGACCTCAGGTTTGCTCTTGGGGGTGAATAAATAGCTCGTGGAGACAGAGGACCTGGAAAGCAGCCAGAACAAAACACCATTTTCGACTTTTCGGATAGAATAAAAAGAAAAATGTTTTGAAAAAGCCACGCATGACTAGCATAAGTGTCGGTACTTCGATACATCGATAACCCCTTTTTTTTTTTTTTTTTGTTCGCTTCATATTTGGCTCCGGTTTTTCAACTCCGGGTTGGGAGCTGGGCATGACGTGGAGTCCACGTTTATCTATCTAAAAGTTGATGCGCAAGTTGGAGCTTTGATTGTCATTATTATCGCTTCTTTGTTCAATAGCCGATTTTTTTATTTTTTTTATTTTTTTTATTTTTTATTTTTTTCCCTCCAATAGGATCAACCGTAAGTGATGCTGCTTTCTTTTGAATCAGAGATTAAAAAAAAAAAAAAAGGTAATTATAAAATCTTACCGGGACTTAAAATTGTTAAAATCTCAAACAAATCGGTTAAAAAACAATTTATTTCTCATTTATTTTTCACCATAACAGTTTGTTATAAGGGAAATAACAATGCATAATCACAAAAGAAAAATCGTTTTCATTTATAAGCTATTACTTATCAAACTGTGAGTCTCAATTTTATATATAATATATATTTTAAACAAAATTTTATTGTTTTATTAACAACAGGTTTATAATCTTATAAAATTAAATAAAATTGTTAAAACTTCTGTCTCCATTCAAAAAAATTATGTAAAGAAATATGATGCAAAAGTAAAAAAAAAAAAAAAAGCGGGTCCTATTCAAAAAATAAACGATGAAGTTTTGGACACGTGGGTCCCATTTGTCAGCAATTTTGACGTTGAGAACATGGCACACGCCACAAAATAGGAAGCTCTGGGGTTGTTAAAAAAGAGGAGCTAAAGAGCGAGATTCTTTCCTTCCCCAACCCCCTTGCAATACACTGATTTTCCCCTCCAAGTCAAGGCTGTGTGCAAATGAGTGGGAACTTCTGACTGTCAGTCTGCCCCGCTCACCCAGTTCAAGCCTACGTGGCTAATAAGTCGATATATCGATATTCCGATTTGTTTTGTTTTTGTTTTGGAAACATTATAACAAATTCATATTTCATTCTTCTCAGTTTTTGCTATATATGATATGGGTATTCCGCTCCGTATCGTTTTTTCCGGCCTTTTCACAAACTATTGACCTTTGAATAATTAAACAATATCTTTTGAGGGGTTAGACAATATTAATTATACATATTTTTATAATAAAAAATATTAATTATACATTTTTACTTTTTAAATAATAAGAGTAGGCAGTTGATATTAAAGGTTACTAATACATCTTAAACTAAATTAACGCCTACTAATAAATTCATCCCATATCAAGTCTCTCACTCAAATTCATCAATTAAAAATTTAGATGGAAATGTGAAGAAAAAAGAAGACAAGACCAAAGGTCATGACAAAAAATTTTAAAGAATAGAAATAACCTTGGAATGTAGATCAGACGAACATCAATCGCAATGAAAAAAAAAAAAATCTCCTCATCCAATCAAATAAAGAGTGTGCTCATTAAAACTCCTTATGAATAAAATCCAATGGGAAAAACTGTAACACCCATGAATTTAATTAACATAATTAGTGTATAAATTGTGGATTAATATATTTTAATGTAATTTAGACTTAATTTAATTATTTTGTGGTATTTTTAAATTGATTTTATTTTTAGTTATCTTTATTGTTATTTTTTATTTTGAAACATAACAATTTATCAAATACCCAATATGTCTATTTTGAAAAACCATGTGCAGGACATAGTTTTCACTCTGCAAAACCACCCTCTTCCTCTTTATTTATTTCCCTCTCTCACTCTCTCTTTCACTTACTCTCACACTCTCTCTTAGACTCTCCTTCTCTCTTTCAGCGTCTCTCTTTCTCTCCCTCCCTCTCTCACTTTGATTTAAAAAAAAAAATTGAGCTCGAGCCTTCGATTCTCAGCTAGATTGGAAGCTTGGGAACATGATTGAGCCTCCATAAACTTGATTCAAGCTCAAATTCAAGGTTAGTTTACCTTTTTTTTTCAAAATTTTGAACTTTTCCCTAAATTTTTCAAATTTCTTTGTATATGGAAATCTAAGTTTCTTGAGCTTAAGAAACCCTCAATCTAGGTTTGGAGGACCCAAATCATCATGAATCTAGGCTTGATTAAACAAAAACTTAATCAAATCAAGTTTTTCCATTTTTCTTATTTTCGGAATAATTTGAAGATTTCTATGTAAAACTTGTTTAAAAGTGTTGAAATGCGTTTGAGTATGTTTTACTATAATCATGCTCTATAAACTGAAAAACTGGTTTAGAATAAGATTTTGAGCTCAGGGAGGCCGAGACTCAAAGTCTCAGACCTCCCAGATTTTGCTTGTTTGGTAGGCCAATCATGAGCATCGGCAGGCGAACCTTTCTAGTAGAATGATTTTGGATGGCCGATAGGCCGAATTGTGGAGTTCAGTAGGCCAACTAGGCTTTGTAAAATTTGATGTTTTTCACCTGTTTTCATTGTTTAAAACCTAGATAAAGACCTTGACTTGACAACATGATTTTGTGATTATTAAAGGCATACTAAGGCACCATGAGATAGTATAATATTTTAAAATACTCTAAGCTAAGTATTGATGAACTTAGTTTACCTTTAAGGTTATTGGTGGTTACACGGAGCAAACATATAACGGGTCGGGACTACAATGTTGGGCTTCAGTACGGGATATTGAGGTAGGAATCTATACCTCTTTTTTTGATAGCCATGTTTTAAAAAGAGGTTTTGGCCATAAAGTGTTTTCTTTCAAATGTTTGCAAGAAAGGAAATTTATTAGTGACTCTCATGAATCATTGGGTGACAAAATGATCATAATGAATGAAAGAATGAATGCAAATGAGAAAACTTGGTAATATGAGACTTGGATAAGGATAAATGTAAATTAGGGCATGATGCCATACTCAGAGATCGGGTCGTGTAGAGCACGACCTTGAGGGCAAGTCCTGAAATCCAGTTGGGCCACTATGGTTGTGATATTAATGGTTTGCCCAAGATAACCATAATGAATTTATTTCCAGATGAACAATAGAATAAATTGGTAAGAATAAATTTTGCTTATTTATTTGTTGTGTTGTATAATTTATGTGTTAATGCTAACTTTTTATATTCAAATTATTGTTTTCAAAAGCTAGTCCTACTATGCTTTTTGCTCACATTTTCTTTTGTATTAAACATTCCCCCCTTTAAGTGGACTTCAGCTTAGGGCCGATTAAGAGTCTACTAGGCGGACTCGAGAATAGCAGGGAATCTATCTACGATATTTGTCTATTGAATCAAGGCATATAATATTTAAACTTTATTTCTCATATTGGACTGTGGTTGTAATATATTATTGTTGACACTATATGTGTGCACAAACGTGGGTCTGGTGGGGTCCAACTCGTATTTATTTGTCTTTATTACTTTACTTCATTTCACTTGCTTTAATTCAATGATACTTGCTTTAAAATTAGTTTTAATATGTCACATTTTAAATAACTCAAAATTATTTAATTGGTAATTTTTATTAAAATTTGATTAAATTAACTTAATTAATTCACCACGTCACTACCTGATTCGATGTAATTGACAGAAGCTTAGGAAAGTAAAAAGTAAAAATTGCTTACATGGAATGTTATAAGAGCGCAATTGACATATAACACTTTTTCTAGCTATTTTTCAAAATATATTATGCCAATGAATTTCACATAATATGCGACAAAATTTTGTAATTGTTATAATTATTTCAATTTTTTATTATTTATACAATTTTTAAATTCTATAATGTATTTAACACATGACTATTTAGATTATGCTATATGTTTATCTCTCTCATGGGAATAAGAGTGCATCGTCTAATCCGGTCCTATTAACACAAGTTTAAACCCTTGTCACTTTGAGCACAAAGAGCATAGGTTATTTTCTTTCCAAAATTAGTAGTCCTTGCCTTTTGTAAATTATCAAGTCTATAATATAAATTATATCTAACAATATTTTTATCTTCTTATAAATTTCATTTAATTCGTTTAATATAATTACCATTTGTAACACATCTAAATATAAATATCTTAACTAATTAAACTCAGTTTTGATAATATTATTCCTAATTCTTAATTTTTTTGTACTTTATCGATTTGGAAGTTTGAACTAAAAAAAATGTTAACTTCATTTGTTTAAATTAACTTTTCTTATGGATGTTTTGTTTTATTTGAGTTTAAACAACAAGGACAACATGAACAAAACACAAACAATTTACTTTATTCTTCTTGACAAAATTTTTGTAACTTTTTTTTTTAACAAAATTTAGTGTTTTTTGTTAATAAAGAAAAATGATATTTTTCTTAGACAACTAATTTGGCAAATCATGTTTTTGTCCTTTTTGTTTTCAATTACTTTCAACTTTTTAAAAAATGAGGAGACGAAAAAATCATTGTGTTGGTGATCGAGCAATTAATACTAAATTGTTGACTATTAAATTCACCAACACTAAGATTGTAAATGTTAGGAGAAATAGACAATGAACACAACCAAAAGAGTAATTAATGCTAAAACCAAATCGGAAAAATAAAAATGGACACTAGAATTCATAATGCTTTGGCTTAACATAGCCTACGTCCACTTGCTGTTCTCCAATGTGATTTTTTTTTGTAAAATTACACACTAAGATCCCTCATCAAAACACAATACAATTCTCAAAATAATTTCGAAAGAGTGGCTACTAAGACACTAGAACCCAAATCCCTCCTTTTTGCTCTCCTCCCCTATTTACAGGGGAATTCCTATCCAAGAAACCGCTTCCCATCCTACAACCACTCTCCCCACATTTTTCATTTTTGGTGATGTTGTCTAGTCTTTCCACGTCGAGGTAACTACTTTCCCATGTTCTTTGCTGTTTGTCGGCTGATCTCCCCAATTGTATCTCTTCACTCTCTCCATGTTTTGAAACATGTAGAGAGACAGTTTCATGGGTAGTTACTTGGGGTGATTTAGATACACAAGACGGTTACTTTGGAAGGAAGTTTTCTTTTAGATCAAAAGCATATTCGATTAGTGAGGCATGTAATGACATCTTACTCTATCAATGCAAAGTGAGGAAATGGTGCTTTGCATGCACATTTTTTCTTTGGTTTGGCCTTGTAATGTATTTGAGCTATTACTTAAAGCTCTTTTCTAAATCTTAATCTTACTTACTTATAAAAAGATATTTTTAAATCATACTTATATTACTTAGCGATCATTATAAATATGTTTAAAACACTTGTGTATGCTACTACAAATATCAGCTTATGCCTCAATCATCTCTCCAATGACATCTAACTTAGGATTTTGCCTCAAGTTTCATTAAAATGGGCTCTAAAGTTCATGAGATATCAACGCCTAACTAATGCACATAAGTGTTCTGCAAAAGTTCAAAATTTCAAGTGATCATGATTCTTAGTGCTTAAGGGTAGAGAGTCGAAATGAAATTCGACTGATGTTAGTCAGGCACATAAAAAATGTCAATGAATTATATTTCTAAAGACCTAAAAGAAAAAATTATGGCTAAATCATCATAGAATTCTAGATATCTCTTTCTCAAAACTCACACTTTATTCAACCAAGGCATGAAAACACCATTAAAAGAACTAAACAACCTAAAGAAACTAAACAAGACCTACAAAACATGAATGATGGAAGGAAATTCATGATAATCAACCAAAAAAAAAAAGTTTAAAGCCAAAAACACAACAAAAATAATTTCTCCCCCCAAACTTAAACTAACCATTGTCCTTAATGTTTGTAGCAATGAAATGGTCCAAAACATATACTCCAGGGGTTTTTAGGCCATTGTTCAAGTTTGATATCTCTTCTCGAATCATTTTCTGTCAAAATTCAAGTTCTAAAGCTCTCAATTATTTTACACCTATCAAAACATGCAAAGTTCAAACATTAATGTAAAAATTTGAAATTAAAGCTCTTAAACAAATAACTAAAGCTTAGAAACATCTAACAAACTCAAAAACGACTAAAACAAAATTAAAAAGAGTGAATAGATAGAGAGCTTGGGGTGCCTCCCAATAGCAGTTGACTTAAAGTCATCAACTGATGACTTTTGGAGAAGCACTCATCAAAGAGCAGCTTCCGCACATAGTAGGTGTCGTAGAACACTACAAATTGGTAATGCCTATTGGAAAAATTAGTTCAGTTACGCTACAAAACTTTAAAAATTTTAATGAATCACCAAGAATTGAACTGATGATGCTATAAACAAAATTATATCTAATTTAACATACCTGTTGGACAACAAAAACAGCACATCTGACTGAACAATTCTTCAAGAACGAATCTCTATTGTCAGATCTTCAATGTTATTCTCTTCCTTCTGGTTGTCATAAGTGTGGGCACAACTAAGTAGAAACTTACCACAGATTCTTCTCTAATTTCTATCAATCTAAAAGATGCACAATAGCACTCCTTTTTTAACTTCATAATAAATGAGGAGGAGAGGTATCTATTTATAACATCTAGATGAGGAGGTTGAAGTCTATCAGGATTAGGAAAAGATTTTTTTTTCTCCTATATCTGTAGAAAATGCCATCCAAGGATGAATTATCCCTTGGTGTACACGCCTATATCAGGTAGGGATAATTCAAAATCCTCGCCAATCATAGTGTAGGGATTTGTGATAATCTATATCATCTACGATAATTATCATTCAAAAAATTCTATTTAAATTAGAATTCCATTATCCAAGATTATTATCTAATTTAAATAATTATGAATAATTATCTTTTATCCAAATTCAAATACAATTAGGATTTACTTTAATTATTCAAAATAATTAGTTATTACAAAATCCTAATTATTAAATTTGAAGAGATATTATCAAGAAACTCATTCATTTAGTAACTAATTTCATTTATCATGAATTGCTTTACCTGGAGGCACCCATAGTCCAGAAAGATAGGGCCATGTGTCACAACCAAAGTCCAACTAGACTGTTGGGCTTGCACACTGAAAGGTCAAGTAACTCGTCGGGCGTAACCTACTGCATTACCTATGGTAAACTATTCTACACAACTAGCCAAGGAATCCACGAGCTAGCATTAGGACCCCATGGATATATATTATCAAGCTCTAATAATAACAAATAAATTAATCCTCGATTACTTATCCATTTAATTATTAACTTCAACATCTCTCCATGATAGACTTGAAGCTGCACTCTTGATAATATACCATATTACCAAACTCCTGAAATATAAGTCTTGTCCATGACTTCTCATATTATATGTTTACCTATAGGTTATCTATAATCGGATAAAGGACTTAGTTTTGTTTTACCTTCCGACTATCAATCTCAAAGTTCCATTATTTCACCACCAAAAAATTCACTCTTTTTGTAACACATACAAAAAGAATGTCATCTGATTATCATATGTATCCAAATGACCAAGGCCTCATTATATTTTCCAATACCCAAATAATGCCATTGAAAGATAACATTAACTCTTTGTTAGAGAGCTATAAATTTTGTGTCTATGGATTATACTCTCATCAAATATAAGTTGCATCTCCAACATACTGACTACAAAGCCTTCATTCATCTAAACTCCTGCCTTTGGCATATCAAAAGATACAAGCTATAAATATGGAGTCATGAATCTACTTTAGGATTAAGATAACATATAAATGATTATCAAAAGAAAATTGATTTAAGTAAAATGAAATTATTGTTAAATCAATTCAATTTTAGGTTCAGTCCAATGTGTGACACCATTAGGTCTACCATACCAATGTACATACTATTGAGTCAATCCGCTCCGACGACTAACATAAGCTGCCTTTCGAATTGGATGTAGATCCCCATTACAACCTTATCATATATAGAGTGTGCAGCTCTATACATAGAATGCAGAATGCATAATTTAGACTATTAATCTCTGAATTAGATCTTTCCATATATAAACTCTAAATATGCTTAATTCTAAGATTTAGTTCTAATAGTCATAGATCACATGTTTGCTAATATATAATCATTAATATAATAGCAATATGAGGACCATTATTAATTCATGTAATATTTGCATTATTATTTATTTTACAAAAGATGTCATAAAAACAACTAAAGTATTTATTCCTTAGGACACCGATCCTAACAATACCTTCAAGCTTGGCAAGATGTGGAAATGCTCAGCACATGATCCCAACAAGATCCGGCTTCAAAGAATGTGCTTTGTGGGCTTGAAGGAACGGTGCTAATGTTGGTGGAGGAGGCATTGGCCACATGGGATCCTCATAAATATGATCTTCAATTACCGTTGTGGACATAAATGGATGAGCCTCATAGACTTCTTCTTGTGATTCTTCTTCAAAATCCAAGTCCTTCGTCTCTCTCTCACTTGAAGAATCTTCAAACTTTAGAGAATCATTACCAAACATTTTCAAGTGCTCCTAATATTGGATAGACTCCTTAAGGTGGCAAACTTGCTTGTATCTAATTGGAAGATATTGCCAATTCTTCAATTTGTTTTCCCATTTCCTCTACCCTTTTCAACGTCTCCAATGACTCCTTTGCTATTGCATTAGGCCTTATCAACTTCTCAGCTAATCTCTCCATTTTTTTTGTCATCCCTTTCATATATTGACGAGCCTTCTTTATAAATCCACGAATATAGCTTGAAGTTCTAGAGATACACCCACCTCTTGAGGTTAGGTATCAATCATGGCTCCAATGGTCATAGTCCACCTTGTCTTTCAACATACAATAGGCATCATCCATAGATATATAGTTGGCAGAAAGAGATGGAACCATTTTTGTTTTAAACCCACTTTCTTGTTGCGACATATAACCCATTGACAAAATTTTAAAGTTGACATTCCCTAAAGAACCAATGGTGAAGAAACTGAACTAGAAATCTTTTTATCTCCATCAAGTGCTAAGTATTGGTTTCAAATCATAGTGGGCAAAACTCAAGAGGACTTATTGATGAGAAATCGCAAAGTACCTTGCCAAATAAACAAAACAAACACAAATAAACTAAAAGCAAAGGGAACTAAAAGAATTCCTGGAAATAGTGCTAAAAACTTGACACGTATACAAGCGTACATGGTCATTAGTAATAGAGTATACCAAAGTACAGAAGTTGATCCCACAAGGATTGTATTTAATTTGCATCAAGTACTGAAATTGGTTGACTTTAAGATTATTTAAATGATTGGATAAATAAATGAATAAAAGAAAACTAAACAATTGAAATAAAATAACAAAAACAACTAATTTAAAATATTAGAGCATCGATTTCACTATAATTCATTCATTTTAATTTTATTATTAAGTGAATCTTATGATTAATTAATCATGAACCTCTTAATTAACCTAATATCCTCTCCCAAGTGTTAAATTGGATAATATTCTCAAAAACCCAATTCCAATATCCCTATATAAAACCAACTAGTTAAAATTCATTAAGCTCTAGTTCTCCTAATGACTACAAAGGAACTATAAATTTTCCAATCTTATAGCCATCTAGGTTGCATTTTCCACAATTCATACATGGAATTTTCCTAACCCACATACTAAAATCATCTAACTAATTGGCCAAGTAAAGTAGAAGCGTTAAGAGTAGGACAACACAAATAAACCATCAAAAAACACTCAAAATAAATCAATACTTTATAATAAGGAAAAAACAAAGCTCTAGAAAAGTGACTACTCCATCACTAAAATAAAACAAACTAATATCAAATGTTCAACGTTTGCAAATCACCAAAACAAGAATAAGAGAATAAGAATGAAAAAACCAATTTGGAGTTGTCATAGTCTCCAGGCTCTTCATTTTCTTCTCCTCTCATCCATCTTGATCTTCAAATGCTTCTCCGATGATGATTTATTAGAAATAAAACCTAAATCTAAAACTAAAAATAAAATCCTAAATTAAAAACAAGAGAAATGTATTTTTTTAATCTTTTCTTTTTCCCCATCTTCTTCCTTGCAATGAGCTCAAATCACCTTTGGAAGTTGTGCCTCCTCTAAGAAAAATGAAGGCTTCCTCTTTCTTCTATGGTTTTGGGGTTTAAAAAGGTTAGGGCATCATTCAACATCAATTCTTGGCAATCGAATTAAAAAAAGGTCCATGATCAACCCCAAAATTAGAGTCCTTCAGCATGCTTAGGTGTGCAGCCATGCGATTGCTTCATGTGCAGGGGCGTACACAACACGTGGGGCGTACTCTAGGCCTCTGGGACAACATAGGCCCTTTGAGTTAGGGCACTACAGCACGTATAGAACTTGCATGGCTGCGTAAGTCCCCCAACTAGGACTCTTGACACCAGCATACATGTGCCTAGTGCTGTGCTGGCATGTGGCATGGCTGGTTCCACCTAAAAATGCCTCTTAAGCCATATTTTTTATGCCAAAAAATACCATAAAGTCTCAATTCCTTTTTTCCTACAAAATACCACCATAAAATAAAAAAGACACAAAAGCTTGAGGATTGTCACAAGCACTAAAGCTTATAAAATATTAACTTATGAATAAAATACTCACTCATTAGGCCGATATATGTAGACTCACCATGGCGTTAGGGCTGAACTAGGCTAAGGGGTAAGGCCGGAGGACCAAATTTACTGTCTAGATAGGGTCAAAGCATTGGACTCACAATTGAGATCGAGCCAAACTCGCTAACAAGATCAAGTTGAAAAACCAAACTTGCCCTTAGGATCGAGTCAATGAATGCGATGCGTTACTAGGGTCGAGCTAATAGGGTAGACTCACCATTAAGATCGAGTCGATAAACTAGATTTATTGTCGATGACTAAAGAACAAAAAGGACCCTTGCCTTTAATCCGACATCGACCCCAGCTTTAGCCCAACCATCAGTTCGATCTTGGCTCCAACCCCAACTTGTCGGCCCATCCCTGGCTTTGATCCTAGCGCCTCACTCTAATCCCGACCACAAAACTAATCCCTTGTTTTGATCTCGATTTTGACCCCCACCTGTCAGTCAGATCCCAAACCTATCTCGTCAGTCCAATCCTTGGCTATTTTTGTTTTGTTTTTTGTTTGTTTTCTTCTTTTGCTTTGAAAGACAAAAGGCCAATTAAAGTTACAAAACATGTTTTTTATTAAAAAGAAAAAAGTAAAATAGAGAACAAGAGAAATATTTTTTTTTCTGTTAAAAAATTAAAAAATGAAAATGATACCAAACAGAGCCATAATGATGAGATAGTATATCACAAGCAACCTTCATATGCATCCATTTGTTTTAATTTATAGATTTTACACTCAAATAGAAATTTGAGGAGTTAATTTTCAGACTAAAAGGTCAAGAACAGAATAATCACTAAGTCACCATTTGCCCAATTATTCTAATCTGATCAAAAATTGCCTTCGCATTCAAAAGAGTTAATAGATTAATGAGAACTATAGACGTGAATTTGTCTACAATCTCTCTCTCACTCTTTTTAGAGTGTATTTTCTGATTGACTTTGAACACTGCACTGCTTTTTTCTTTTTCCTTTTTTTTTTCATCATGTATTTCGCTTGGACGATATCGATATTTCGTCTCTTTTCTATGTCGTTCGATCAATTACTAAGATATCGGTATTTCGATTTTTCATATCCGATCAATGTGCTTTTGGAGACGTGTGAACTTTACATAGTGTCCAAAAGTTCAGAAAAGTCAATAATGGAAAGTCCTTTGTGAGATCATCATTACATATGGAAGTGGAACCAAGTAATTTACCAATCACTAGATATTGTACGTCTGCTAAAATATCGATATTTCAGTTTTCTAAACTGTTTGCTCTAATATCGATCGATATTTTAACTTTCTAGAGTTTGTGCCTAGATATATCGATATCTCTTTTCACGTATCTTAATGTGGAACCAAGCAATTGAACATTTACTAAATATATTGTACACGTTGAAAAAATATCAATGATGCAGTTTTGTAAAATGTTTGCTCTAATATCGATTGGTACTTTAGCTCTCTGGAGGTTACGTACCTAGATATATCGATATTTCTCTTTTAGCTTATTTAACACGGGCTTGGGGTCGCGAGAAATGCTCATGTTTTGGGTGCCTTCGTTCAGATAACTAAGAAAAAGCTCCTGCATTTCAGTTTTCTAAAACCTTGCACCTTATTAAAGCACTTAAATCGCAATTCTTCTTCCCCTCCAAAAAACAAAAATCCCATTTTTTTTTTATTCATGGCTAGTCATTTGAAAGCTTTTTTCCTTCAAATCCCCACACTTATGCGCGAACAATGCGCAAAGCTTGGCGGTCTTGTTGAAATAGAAAACTTTTTTGCTGTTGAGAGAGATTGGGCAAATATGATGGTGGGTTTTTGTCTCGCGTCAGTCATTCAAATAGCTGTCCTCTCCGCTCAGATTGATACAGAGCTTCCTACTATCTTCCATTTGGTGTCTGCTTCTTTTTTAGTTGCCTTTGCTTCTTTCTTTGTTGGCAAATTCACAGCCTCCAGATTTCCACAAACTGCCCAAGTTCTCGACCGAGTCGGCATGCTGTTTGCGGTGACGGGGCTCTTCATAGCTGCCACAATCCCATTTCCATTTTGGCTCACTTTAACCACCTGGCTCATCTACGTGATTTCCCTGGTCTCCATTTTTCTTTGCAATTTCTTTGACGAGACACAGGCGTAGTCGAAAGCCATTAAAGGCAGAATGATTACAATTGCTTATGTGGCTAGTTCGTACCTTTATTTACATATTTGGGTAGAAAGAAGGTGCCTACTTTTCTTTTGTTCTCTGGGATTTTTTCTTATTCCCTAGTGCCTTTCTACTTTTGCTTAATTAAGGATACAGTGGATTGAAACATGATGATAGTGTTGGCATGTTTCTTTTTAAGTGGTTTCCTAATTTGTCCGTGTGTTGTATGTACTAATGATACGTTTTGTTTCATATTTTTGCTCTTTTTTCCCATAATATTTGAGTTTTTCCTTTGTCAACTTTCACGACAAATCTTAAAAATTTGTATTCAACTTTGGTCCTTGTAAGTTGTTCCAATAGCAACCTTTAATTAAAAGCGACGCACACACCCACTGAACTTCAAAATTACAACCTTAAATTGAATACAAATAAATATGTCACAAGCCAAAAGGTTAAGCAGAGATTTTGAAGAATACCCCCAAAAAATCTCGCTTACAGATCCGTGCTTAGGATATTGGTCCTTCAGATTTGAACCGCATAAAGAGATTGTTAAAGAACAAGGAACTATGATTTATTAAATTTGTCCCCACATAATATAAAAATAATCTAAATTGGCAATCTACCAGTTGCTATGGGCCGAATCAATATATCTACCGACAGCTGTCTGCACCAGCTGCCAGTAGCCAGAGAGCAATCCAGTATAGTACCAGATTACCGGATTACCGGATTACTGGAGAGGGAACCTATTGATGGGGGTTTGCAATGCAAAGGCCCATCACTCGGATAATTCTTAAATGAAGGGACAAGAAAAGAGAGAGGAACATATATGCAAGTGTATACTCATCGATCCATTATTTATGGAGAGAGGCTTGAACATAATTTTCAATTTTGAGTGTGAAACATCCATATTTTAGTACATGAAATAGTTATAGTAAATTTTAAACTATATGATATTTTACGAGTTAACTGAGTTAATTAGGTATTTATTAAAATTGTGTTTTCAAGGGGGAAAAACACGAGCAGTTAAGGGACCATGTATTGTTCAATTTGCATAAATTGTTACTTTGTCACATTTTATGCATAATGTAACTTAAACTCTATGAATGATAGCACTTTTTCAAAAATTTTTGGTGAAACTATTTCTTCTTCTAGGGATGTGAATCTAATTAATTATGAGCTTCACTAATTGTGATAAGGATTATAGGAAATCTCATATGTCAATATCTAGATGGTTAAAAATTTAAGTGATCATCACTGGCCACTAGTAATTATAACTAACACTTATTATATATGTATAATAACCGATCAAATATTGTATGACCTTAATATCCTTCTATCAATTATATTTTTATAATATCCCCGTATTATTAATTTTAACTCAACTTGTCTCTTACTTTTCTTCCCTTTTCATACCCCAAAAGGGTGTGTGTAAATGTTTACTCATAGATCCATCATTTACGGAGATAGGCTTAGCCCTAAAATTGTTGGTTTTGAGAGCGAAACATCCATAGTTATAGTGCATTTAACACTTCTATATTTCATGAGTTAACTGAATTAATTACAGGATTAACTACAAAAATCTAAACTGACTTATGAATCTTATAACACTTTGCCTCTGCAAACATATATTTGTAACATTTGTCTCATTGATCTATATTTTGTTAACAAGTTTTGCCCTTTTCTACTTTAATTGACATAAATTATATATGATACTTGCTAATGGAGCCATGGCCTAGTGTCGAGATTGAGAAAAGCTGTCGAGCTTGAGAAAAGCCCTATAAAGGCTCAAGTTCCAAAAGACATCTCAATAGGAGGACGGGTTAACAAGGTCTTCCCAAGTCTCGATACATATAAAAAAAAAGAGGAAGCCAAGCTGAGAAAATGTCTAAGTTCAATGAACCCAAAGGTGTATATTTGAATTACTAATATAGGAAATCGAATCCCTATCATCAGGGATTAATGTGATCCTCACAACAGTTATGAAAGGTCAAATACGAGGAAAGTGGAATAAAATCGAGAAAAGAATATTCCTAAATTTATATTTAAATTATTATTATTTTATTTAATCATTTATACGTGAATATGTAGCTATAAATAGGGGTGAAAAACCTAGAGAAGGGACTTTTTGACCCTCTCACACTTATGTATTCAGAAGAAATAAAAATGAAAACCCTAAAGTAGACGTAGCTCATATTGAGTAAACCATTATAATTTCTTATGTTCTTTATTTTCTACACGCTTTTATTTTTCTTGTTTGCATCTATCATCGTAAGTGATTCGTGAAGTAATTGTTGTTCCAAATTCACGATCAATAATTGGCGCTAGCAGAAGGGCCAGGTTTATTTGGGATCAAATTGAAACTTTTCCCATGATCATCATGATGACCACAAGAACCAACCACATTGGGCAAAACTCTAACTACCCCTTTGTTGCTAGGGAAGATGGAGGATCGAGGCAACTGATAAATGTGTGCCATTTTTTATACCTTGAAAGGAAGGGAGCTATTCAAATGGACGGAGGAATGTGACGAGGTGTTCAAATACCTGACGGAATATCTTGCGAAACATCCTTTGCTTTCAAAAGCTCTACCAGGGGAGACCCTACAAATTTATTTAGTTGTTTTACCTCATGCACTAAGCTCTGTCTTAGTCAGAGAGGAGAAGGAATCTCAGTTGCTAGTTTATTATGTGAGCAAGCATTTGCTTGATGTATAAACAAGGTGTTTGGAAATAAAGAAGCTCGCCTTGGCCCTAATTATATCAATAAGGAAGTTAATGAGGTATTTTTTAGAGCAAAAAGTTGTAGGCTTAACAAACTATGCTCGTATGTAGGCCTTACAAAAACTAGAAACTTTAGGTCGGCTGCTAAAATGGTTTGTCGAGTTAAGCTAATATGACATCAAGTATAAGCCTCGAATGACAATTAAGGGACAGGCCTTGGCTGACTTTATTGTTGAATTTATAGCTCAATTGGAGGGCAGTGAAGTAGAAGCTGAAGAAAAACATCCTAAATGGAAGCTATATGTCGATGACTCATCAAACGAGAATGGAGCGGGAGTAGGGGTTACATTGGTAAGCCTTGAAAACCATAAAATTACGATGGCGGTAAGGTTCAAGTTCAAGATGTCAAACAATAGGACCAAATACGAGGTGTTGCTAGCAAGATTAAGGCTTCCACACCATCTGAAGGCTGACCCATTGGAGATTTATAACAACTTTCAACTTGTTGTAAATCAGATTTTGGATGAGTATAATGCCAAAGATGAGATAACGTTCAAATATCTGCATAAGGTGAAAGAAGAGTTTTCCAAGTTCTAATCATATGAAGTGAAGTTGATACCTCATGCAAAGAACAATAATATAGATGCCTAGCTCATGTTGCTACATCAAAGGACTCATACTTGTTAAGAAAGATCCCACTTGAGATATTGGAAGCCTCGACCATACAGTAGGAAGAGATTGAAAAAAGGATGCCCATCAATCGAAGGATAGTTGGATGGCTTTGATTATAGGCTATCTACTAAATGGAGAATTTTCTATTAACATAATATAGGCTAAGAGGACTCGCTATAGCTCAGGGAGATACCTATTGCATAATGGTATGCCCTACCGTTGAGGTAATTCATCTCCTCTTCTCTGTTGTCTTGATAAGGATAAAGGATTGAAGGTGTTGAATGAGATACATTAGGGCCTATGTAGAAACCACTCCAAAAGGCAATCCTTGGCTTATAAAATGTTGAGATAGGGGTATTATTGGCCGACCTTAAAAAAGGACGCCATTAAATACACTCGAAGATGTGACAAGTGCCAGCATTATGCCACAGTGCCAAAATCTCATCCAAATAATCTAACATTGATCTTAAGCCTTGGCCTTTTGCAAAGTTGGGAATAAACATAATCGGTCCTTTTGTCATAGCGCTAGGAGGTTTTAAGTTCACCATAGTGGTAATCGATTACTACACAAAATGGGCTGAGGCAAAATCTTTTACTGCCATTACAAAAGCAAAATGCACAAGTTTTATCTGGTCCTACATTGTCTGCCGCTTAAGTGTACCACATTTGCTTCTCTTTGATGATTAAAACAGTTCGACAACCCAAAGACTAGAAAGCTTTGTGATGATCCGGCATCCATAAGAATTTCTTGAACGTGATATGTCTATAGTCAAATGGTCAAGTAGAAGTAGTCAATAAGATTATTAAGGATATGCTCAGGAAGTACCTTGATGACCTTAGGGGTAGTTGGATAGAAGAGCTTCCTAAGGTATTATGGACATACAGAATAATGAGCAGAATGACCACCGGTAAGACACCATTCTCCTTAACTTTTGGAGCTAAGGCAATTTTACCAGTTAAGATGATCACGCCCATTAGTTGAGTTGTCAGGTTCGATGAAGGAATGAATACACAGTTGATGAATGTAGAGCTTGACCTACTTGAAAAGCGAAGAATTGATTTGCAAATACGCCTTGTTGTATATCAACAAAGAATAACGAGATGCTATAATAAAAAAGGTTAAAGAAAGAAGGTTTGCTGTTGGGAACTCAGTCCTTAGAAGAGTAACTGCAAGCACAAATTCGAGGAATACAAGTCCTTTTGGTCCAAACTAAGAAGGTCTTTATAAGATCCGGGCTGTTATTATGCTTGGAACTTATATACTAGAATCGATGATAGGTCGACGTATCAAGCATCCCTAGAACATAGAGTGTTTGCTCCCTTATTATCAATAATTACTATATTTGCTTTTGTTATGTCTCCCTTGATGATGATTAATTATAAAATAATAAATAAATAACTAAAGGACTAATTTAATCACCAATCTTTGTATGCTTTTTCCTTTATTCTGCTTTCTACTTTTTTCCTTTTTTTCCTCTATTTTGTTATGTCTACTATATCAAAGATGTCAAAAATTGAATCAAAGATTCAATGATTGACATGGGGGGCATACTGGAGGCGAGGTTAAAAAGGTCAGCCTATCCCTTTGATATTTTGTGCAATCTTAGACTTTAAAAAAGTCTACTAAGTGTAGTGTTTTAACATAATTGAGTTCAAAATTTATTTCATCACATCAACACTTAAAGTCTATGGCCTCTTCACTAAAGAAAGTATGCATAAAAGGAATATATATATATATATATATATATATATTTTAAAGCTTAAAAAGGGCCAAAAGCCATAGAGTCATTACAAAGGCAGTCAAAGGCTTTACAAAAGTCTACTGGTCTTTCCCACCCTTCTTTGGATTCTCTTCTTCAACCTCTTTCTTTGCTGTGGTCGACTCGTTGGCCAGGTCAAAGTATATGAGGAATATAGAGAAGACAAGCCTAGTCAGGGTGAATCGAACGAATCCGCTCTACAATTTGTTTGCCCGTTGACATGAAGATAGCCTTGTAGGTTTGTGCAATCTCTTTCAAAGTGTGGTATTTCTCGACCACTATTTCAACCGCAATAGAGACAGCTCCACTGTTTCAATCGCAACAGAGATAGCTTGGCAATGTCCCTTTCCTTCTTCTTCTTTGCATCAAGGGAAACAGCTTTGAAGCTTCCCTTAGCTTTAAGTAATTTCTCCTTCTCCCTTTTAACCTCATCTTTAAGGTCGTTGATTTGCTTGGAGAGCTTGGAGGTGTTGTCTTGATCAATGTGAAGGAGAGATTGGACTTTTGCCTCCTTGTCTTTGGCTTCCTTGACTGCCATCTTTTCGTCCTTAAGGAGAACTTGTAGGGATTCAATCTCTCAACGAGGACCTTTGGTGTTCTTCAAAAATTCTTCGATCTTGCCATATAAGATTAAAGCCATCATGAGAGCTTGAAAGAAAAGAGAAGTCAAGATGACATATATATATATATATATATAAAGGTGAAAACAAAAAACTCATACTTATGTAGTGCTCTTACCCTGACTTGGCTGCAGATTTGCTCTTTGTGGCACGTAGGTAGAGGACACTTCTCTATAGTAGGCTAGTCCTTCTTGAAAAAGAACTCGTATATTGCTTATAAGGTGAGCCCAAACCGAGGAGGGAGGTCGAGCATATTTCCCACTTGGGCATCAAACATGTCTCCCACGATAAAATTAGGATCATTCACTTGATCCCCAGGAAGTAAATAATGGAAAGGCTTTTTGGGTGGAGGGATAGGCAAATGTGACACTCAAGCATTTTTAGTATATTAAAAATACAATAACTTATGGATTATGTTAAGCAGAAATATATGCCATAAGGATTAATGTTTAATCCAATTTTTATGACAAAGCCTATTAAAGCAAAAAGGAGATTTTTTAAGGTAAAAATCATGCCATAGTCTCAAAAAAAGAAGAAATAATATGGAAAACAAGCTAAAAAGCTTAATTATTGCAAAATGTATTATAATAAATATTAAGATAAAAATACAATTTAAAAAAAATACTATATTATAATATAAAAAATTATACAGTATTAAAATAATGCAGTGCAAGAAAGTACATTCATAAGTTATATAGTATGAAAGTTATACTACAAAAGTAATACAGTGTAGAAATTAGACTATTTAAGGTTAAATAATATAGAAATTCGACTATATAAAGTTAAAATAGTATAGGAATAATATTGTTTGGGGGACATGAATGAGTAAGGAATGTTGTGTAAGCTTGTAACAATATTGAGAATATACCAACAGTATAAGAAAATATTGTCAGCATAAATTAGGACTGTATAAAGTTAAGCAGCGTAAGGATTACATTAAATGGTAGATGTAAATAAGTATGGGAGGTTTTGGGACCACATGAATTGTATAGAAAAGAATACCGGTAGTATAGGAAAAATACTGTCAGCATAAATTTAGACCGTGTAAAAACATAGGACCCACCATTGGACACCTAAATGGATGATAATTTTCCACCATACCCCCTTGATTTGGTCCAATCCCACCATGCCAAAATAACCCTAACTCTTTAACAAAGATGATGTCAAGCGATGACTAATGTTGGTAAGTCATCAAATTTGATGAAAAATTACCAAAATAGCCCTTGATATGGCCAATCAAATGTTGCTAAGATTAAGTAAACTTAAACCTCCAATCAATGCAAAATGGTGACTAATCTTGATAAGTCACCAAGTTGCCAAAAAAAAAATCAAGTTGTATTATCATTTATTCCATGAAATAAGAACAAAAAAAAAGCTCCATTTCCTCCCAATGGAAACCGCCCCCCTCCTATGGAATTCTCTTAAGAAGTTTTCAATGTATGAGCCTCTAAATCATGTAGGAAAGCAAGAACAAGTGAAGGAGATGAAAATTGAGGAGTTTTCAAGGTAAAAAAACTCAAGCTTTTCCTATTGAGCTTTAGGGCTTTTGTTTATGATTTGGATGGAGAGGGCATAACAAAATTTGAGCTTGGCAAAGGAGGATAAAAAGCGTAGTAAAGTTTAAGTAAACCTCTAAACTTTATACTCGAAAGTTTATGTTTTATTATCCATGTTAAGTGTTTGAAGAAATGTTTTAGTCTATGGCATGTAAGATGGACATTATGGCATGATTGTTTTATGCTTTATGATGATGGATATGTGATAGAAAGAAAAAAGTAAGGGTTTTGTAGTTAAAAATAGGAAAATTGTTAAACCTTGTAAATTTTAACTAGTTTCAAAGAAATGGGGTTTTGAGGGTCTTAGAGGCCAAATTGTGATCTAGAGAAAGTCTGGAAATTTACTAACACAGTGAGGGAAACAACTTTTATAAATAAAGTTTTGAAAAATTTCAAAAGGACTAAATTGTAAAGTTTTGTAAAAGTTCAACAGATTTGAGAATTAACCAAAAAGTCTACTTTAACATTGAAATTTGAGAAAAGTTAAAACACAAAGGTTATAGGATTCATCAAAACTGTTAAAAAAAATGGGCAGTCTGTCAAAATGCGACTCGGTTAATGAGTTATGAATTTTATGAAATTTTGAACGTAAAATTTTATGAAATGGAAATATTATGAAAAGTTTTGAATTTGACCAAGGAGCTTTTGTAAGTTTAATTCCTTGTGAAAAACTAAATTTTTTGGTATAAAAATGTCGTTTTTGGTTCTGAGGGCAAAAATGTTAAGATTTATGTGTTTTAGGCCAAAACCGTAAAATCATGTGAAACTTGGGTTTTCACTAGGGAATGTTAGATTCCTATATTACTGTAGGCAGTGAGTAATCATAAATGTTAAGTTTTAAAGGATTTAAAGTTTAGTTAAGGAAAGAAAAGAAACGAACGTTAAGGGCAAAAATGTAAGGATTTTCAAGTCATGGGTCAAAACTATAAAATTTTGAAAAAATAGATCTAATTGAAAGGAAAACTATTGATTGGTTTTGCAATGTTATGAGAAGTGAAGAAATGTATGATGTTTTAAAAATGAGCTCCGAAAGGTTTTTAAGACCCGATAAGGGCAAAATGATCATTTTATGAAAAATGGCCAAAATGAACCCAAAAAGCCCAATGTTGGAAAATGCTCCTTTTCCATAGCATGTAAGAAATAAGAGGAAAAGTAAAGCAAAATGTTTGACAAGTTATGAAATTGATGAAAAACCCATTCATCATTTTTAAGCAAACGGCTAAAAAGTAGTCGAACACTCAAAATTAGCAAAACGTTCTTAGATGGAAAATGTTTCATAATACGTTAAGTAACAAAACCGTCACATGAGATGGGAAATTTAATAAGGGATGTTCAAGCAAAGAAAAAGGTAACCTGATGGGTTACAAAGTTAAGTAAAAAGAGTGATAATCTGATAGGTTACGGAGTTAAGCAAAAGGAAAGGTAACCCTAGTGGGTTACAAAGCAAAGTAAAAAAAGTAAACCGATATTATTCAAGTTATGTAAAAAGGAATGAATCTTTAATGATTAAATTCTATTATCAATCGAGTAGATTGGTAATATAAAAACTTAGCTAATAAGTTGGGTGTCGTATGATCATAATCTGACTAATGAAAGGAAAAGAAAGGAAACAAGAATGTTAGAGCTATAGACAAGTAAGTTCAGACCTCACCAACAGTATGGAGTAAATGATTTTTAAAATGCTTATGTATATGTTTACAAATGTGTTTGCAACTGTTATGCAAGTTTTTTTAAGTATGTTTGCATTTGTTATGCAAAGGGTTTTAAAGTTTAAATCAAAATTTACAATGTACTTGTAACTATTATGTTTAAAGCATGATTGCATTTAATATACATAAAGTTTAAAAGATTGAGTAAAGGTTTGCATTGTATTTATAATTATTATCCTTAAAAGAAGTTTGCATGTGAAATGCATAATGTTTTTAAAGAGTTCTAGTTATGATTTGCAAATGTGTTTATTTATGATGTATTAGCATTTGATATGCTCACTAAAGTTAAAAAGAAGGTAAAATAATGATAAAAAGAAAGTATCGTACCAACCTTCTTCATGTCAAGTACGCAAGCAAAGTTAAAGTTATGACCTTCTTGATGTAAGGTACACAAGTAAAGTTAAAGCTTTGATCTTGGTGTTCGATGGTCTCAAATCTTCTACAAGAGAAGCATCATGTTCATGATCTCATGATTAATGATGTTGGTACAAACACTAAAGTTTATAAGATAAGAAAAGTTAAGGAACAAAGATAAAAAGTTAAAGTAAGAAATGAATGTTCATAAGATGCTTATAATTGAAAGTTCATACTTGAGCATCAATAGAATTATGCATTTTGATTTTGCCTGTATTCCTTGTTATGAAATGTTTATGTATTATGAAAAACATTTTGAGAAAATGTTTTACGTTTAATGTTTATGAAAAACCTTTCTATGTCTACATGAAAAGGCTTATGAAGGATGTTTCAAAATGTTTAACAAATGTTTTATGAAAAACATTTTAAGAAAAAGGTTTTTAAGAGAAATGCTTATGAAGTATATTAAAATGATTTGTGAATTTATGTTTGAACTTACTAAGTGAAAGCTCATAAAAATTCTTTTATGCTGTAAGTAGTCCTATGGGTGACCGATAGGACCTATTTAAAGAGCTTGGTGCTGTGGAGAACCGATGCAAAGATTTGGGTATGGAACCACTGTAGTATGTTTTCATTGTCCAATGAAAATATTTTCCACTATTTGATATAGTATTTTCAAAGTTTTAAGAAAATCAAAGTTTTAAGAAATGTTTCTTATTAAGTTTTAATAGTTTTAAAGTCAAACGTTGAGCAATGTCTCAACTCAATTTGCAACATAAGTTGTAATTGCTTTTAAGTTATTTTCAAAGTATGTTCAAAGAAAAGGAAAAGAAAAAAAAAGAAATTATTCATTATTTTTCTTACTAAGTAAGTAAGATTAATGTTTAAGAAATGATATTTAAGCAAGTTAAGTGACGACCCGAAAAGGCGGGACGTCACAGGCAAATCTGTGGCCTCCATCATAAGGGTTTTCTCATGTCGATGCTCTAGAACCGGCATGTTCTCGTCACTCTTCTGCTTCTTGGATTGACGGCTCTCCTCAAGACCTTGACTCTTGTCTTTCTTCGAGTTGGCCCTTTTAAGCGTAGATCCACCTCTTGATAAGGTTTCACCAGTAGAGACCTAGCACTCCTTGTCATGGTTTGGGAGTTTTAAATTCAACATGTTTGCAAAGAAAACTAGAGTTAGTCACAAGAAAATGAGAGTTCATAACAACTTGACATTAAGTTAAAATCTCTACCCTCTATGTTCGTCCCTTGGGGAAGTTGCTCTAGGATAACCCAAGAAGGCTCAAGGAGGTCGATAATAAGAACTAATAATCTTTTATTCTTTTCTAAGAGGAGATTTTTGATCCTTCTCTCCTCCTCTAAAAGCTTGACGATTTGTCTAAGCTGAACTTGTCTTGCTGTTGAGAGTACGAGACGTTCGACATGCTCTACAAAGGGAAAAATAAGATTATGTAAAGAAAAAGAGGAGGGGAAAAGACATAAATGGGAGGTCGATAGTCTCACGTGGGAAGGTTATTGTCAATCCTCTAAGTAGTATCAACTTCATATTTCTTCATGATGTAACCTGGTTGCCCATCCAAGGGATGGATGTTGAAGTCTCTCTTCAACATAAAAAACATCTTTTTCCAGCCATGGCTGGAAGTAAGAAGATCTAGGATAAAAGGGGACCTTATCCTTAGCCTAGCTGTAAGCTCTGGCGTAATAAAAACCCCTAGACGAAGATTGACTGATGCAGTAGTAGTACAAGAACTCATCCACTTAAAGTGGAGCCTTGAAGTGAAGCCACCACAAAATCCACATCCCCAATAAGATAAACCAAAAGTTGGGAGGGAGCTCATGGGCAACATTTCTAGCTTACAGCAGAGCATTTTGATGAATAGGTGGAGAGGAGTTTGCCCTACCGTCATGCATGGATTGTAGAGGACGAGTTGTCTTGGAGGTGCAACATTGGTGTGTTGATATTCACTACGAATGGTGAACTTGAAATATCAACTGTCTATATGATCAAGACTCTATGAACATCATGAGGATGACAGTGCAATTTGGTCATTCTAACCTTTTTTGATAAGGTTTTGCCTCAAATCACAACTAAAGTCTCTTCTCTATCAGTGGCTATACTAGAAGATCCCCCTTTTGAAAGCCCAAAGACATTTTATCGGTCGAGGATACCGCGGTTTAGGAATTACCTTGGTAATGGGATAGTGCCAAAATTATCTATATCTCTGAAGATTGGGTCATCCTCAAGGATGAGATTATCAGTAAGCTGCGAAGCCACGACGACCTCTGCAGCATCTGGGTAGAAGCGAGACCAAGACTCGACCTCTCGAGGACTTCTAAGAGAAGACATGGCCTGATATAAAAAAAAGGTATCAAAGACTTGACCTATATCGAGAGGTCAACCTAAAGGCAGCTTCTAAAGATTCAAGCTATGAACCAAACAATCAAGCCAAACATCTGTGCGCATGGAGGACGCAACATAGAATTTCAAAAAAGCAATAGTGCCCTCTCTACATTTTAAAACCACAAAAATTCTATTGAAATAGCCCAACGAGTTTTTTCCCACCTATTCTTAAAGCTTTATTTGCAAACCAACCTATTTTCACTAGGAATCAGCATCAAAACAAGAAAAAGAGAATGAGATGAGAATTAGAAATGTAAGAATACTTATTGGCTCGTAAAGCTTTGTGTTGAGATCCTTGGAGAAGGCAGATTTGCTTAAGAATGGGAAAAGCATGCATGCAATGAAGTGAAGAGGCCGAAAAGAGCAATTAGGAAGGTTTTCCAAATTTTTGAAAAGGGTGGAGTGCTTTTAGCAGCATACAGTAAGAACTCAAATTTAAATTGTAAAAAATGAATCTAGAAGTCGGGTTTATATATGCTTTAGGGGTTAAAATCAAAACTTACGGCAATCAAAGGTTGCCATTCTACGGCTTAGATTTTGAGGGGGAAATTTTCAAAACCATCCAATAGCCCAGATTAAAATCCCCAGAATCTAAAGCGATATTTGACATAATGAAGCATTGGTCGTAACAGTCCATGGGACTATTTGGCTATCTGAGGAGTCAAAGTGATGGGCTATAATTGTCATAACTCGTCTTTCTTAGGCTGTGATAAACTTTTTTCTTACTTACGTATAGGTGTAAAACTTAGGAATATTTTATTTTTTTTTAATAATATATTATCCACACAAATTTTGGCAATCTTCAAAATGCAACCTTATACATATATTTACATAAACACACTTTCTTTTACAATACTATTTGCCAAATACTCTTGAGAGAGGTTTTGCCTTACTTAACTATGTTTCAACTTTTATATAACACGTTTCAAAATAACTTAAAATATATTACAGTGGAACATAACTATGGCGGTATCGATACCCATTCTGTACACTACTCATATCCCTTCACTAGCTCATCTATGAATTTATGGTTCCACATTAAGATACAAGATAACAGATATTGATATATCTTGGCACAAACTCTACAAAGTTAAAATATCGATCGATATTAGAGCAAACATTTAGATAGCTGAAATATTGATATTGTACTAGTGATTGGCAAATTGCTTGGTTCCGCTTCCATATATACTGATGATCGCACAAAGAACTTTCCATTATTGACTTTTTTGAATGACACTATGTAAAGTTCAAATGTCTCCAATAGCACATGGGTCGAATACAAAAAATAGAAATGTAGATATCTTAGCAATAGATCAAACGACATAGAAAAGAAAGGAAATATCTATAAAAAAAAAATTACATAAGAAAATATAATATAGAAGAGAAGAAGATAATTTAACGTATGTGGCAATGTACCGACATCTACAGGTATCATATAGAGAATAATAGAGAAAAGACAATATGACACATCCTTTTATCAAATAAGTTAGATTTTTATCAAATAAGTTAGATATTTGTAGAGTTTACAAGAGCATCCTAAACACGTAAGCTTACCATTCAAACACTGAAAAAGAGGAAACTCAATAATAAATTGAAAATAAATAATAAAAACTAAAAAAAGTAAATCCAAATTTATAGTATTTTTGCAAAATTGAAATTATTTAATAATATTTTATTAATATCTTCATTAAGTCTAAGCGCAATAAAGCATAATGTAAATTAGTATACATACTGGGAAAAAAAAAGTACTGATTCACAATGAGTCACACAATACACTACAAAGAGAAAAAAATAAAAAATAAAATAAAAAATAAAAGAGAGAGATTGTAGACAAACTTACATCAATAGTTCTGATTACTATTAATTATCTTAGGGCGAAGGCAATTTTTGATCAAATCGGACTTAACAGGAACAAATGGTCGTGGAAGTGCTCTTTAGTTAGTGATTATTTGATTCTTGACTTTTTATTTTGATAATTAACTCAAATTTCTATTTTAGTGAAAAATGTGTTGGGGTTAATGCCCTACAAGCATAAACATTGTACATATTGTTAATAAATAAATAAAATAAAATTTATTATTTTGGTTGCTTTTGTGCATTATAAATACTTTACTGAATATCAAAAAATTTCATGATTATTAATGTGACTATAAATTTAGCATATAAGATTTATATGCTTAAGAATAAAATTTATAAACAATAATCTAAATAGTTTATAATAATTAATTAATATTTAGGATCTTTAACTAAATATTACAAGTGGAGTCCAATCTCATTGAGAATAAAATAGTCTTATCCACGCTAACAATGTAGAGATATTATATTGGAAGTACTTTATATAACGAGATTATATAGGATTAGACCAAATAAATTATGAATTTCTAACATTCTTCCATTACAAAGAGAGTTTTCAAATTTATCACTATGATAATCGTATATGTTAGTCTTAATCCTAAGTATTTATTAGACTCTTTTTTATGATATTATGTTTTTTGACTTACATAGTAAGATCTGTCTAAAGATAGATCATAACATTACATCTGGGAAATATGACGAAATAAATGATAGGAAATAATATTATATAGATATGGAATCCATTCCTTCTTTATAGAAGTTAGAAAAATAATCTCTTGAGTGATGATTCAAAAATTAAAAAGTAAAGTGCTCGTTCATATTAAGATTATGAATTAACTGTTCATTATAGAATCATTAGAACTCATGGATAAAGATATAATAAGAGGTACGAATGGAAATTGAACCTAACTCTTATATGTAATGATTATATCAATATACTACTCATTGATTTTCCTTAAGTAATTATCACTATAATTTTAAGAGTGTAGTTTTAGGTTTTTAGTAAAGTAATACTCAAACTAATAAAATTGGTACATTAATTAAAGAGTTTAATTAATTGTCAAATTTATTGGCTTAAATTATAGGTCCGTAGGTCCCTAATGCCACTTTTATAACATTGTATTGGATTAATACATAGAATGGATTAGACATATTTAATTTGAAATCCTTCAATTCCAAATTAATTATTTCACACCAACGATATTAATATGACGTAGAAAAATGTTTTTTATAACATATAATATAATGTGATATATGTTGTCATATTCAACTGAGCATTAGTTAATTGATTAATTTATTGTATTTAATTAATAAGATTAATTAAATATATTTTGAATTAATTAATTAATTAAATCTAAATAATAAGATTATTTAAATATATTTTAATTTTGTATATAACACATGTGTGGTGGGACCACACCTTGTCTGTTCCTATATGGACACAAGATTAAATAATTTATAAATAAATTTACAACTGTTTTTTAATAAATATAATTTATTTCAACGTTGAATTCAAATAAATATGATTTGTTTAAATTAATTAAATGTATATTATATATGTAAGTCCAAATATTGTAAGTGGCTTTAAAAAAAAGTACATGGTCTTTAAATCCATTTCTTCCGAAACATGCATGACAAAGATTGTCTCCAAGAATGGCTTGTAACTTATCTACTAATAGAAATATAGTTGGTTTTCTTATTTTTTAAAATTTAATTAATTAATAACTAATTGCTTAGTTATAAAAAGAGAAAATATACCAGTTTTTGACATATGTGATATTTTCTAAATCTCCAGAGAGAAAAATTAAGAGTTTTTTCTTTGAAAAAAATTATACTATCTCATGTGTTAGGTATATAGTAGAACCAGAAAAGTTTTAGATAATTCATCCTTGTAGTTTGACACTCATTCGTCATTCTATTGATATAGAGGCTTGGTTTGTAAGATCATGATGTTAAAGACGAAAGCTAAAAAAGTCTTATATATCTTCAAAAAGTTTGAAACAAATTCTTCGATATTTTCAATGTTTAATTAAAATTATATACCTATTACCAATAAACAAAGTTTTAAGAAAATTTTTGTTTGTTAATCGATCTATTTTTCTACTGAATTTCATATTAAATTCCAATTAAATGTAATCAAATTGAAAACCATGGTTTAATTTAAGACAAAAGGATGCACATGAAGGTTGCCCTTGCTCATGATATACTATTTATAACTATGGATTTATTTTGTACAATTTTTATTTTTTTATTTTTATAACATGTTTGGTCACTTTGATTTGTTTGTTTAAACAAAAAGCAAAAATAAAAATATCCTAGGATCAAACTGATGTGTCAAGTCCAAGATAGGAGTGACAGGTCAGGGTTAGGATCGAGATCAAAATAAGGGACTAGGTTCAGGGTTAGAATCAAACAGAGGGGCTAGGGTTGAAGCTAGGGATGGACTGACAAGTTGGGTTCAGAGACAAGATTGGACCGATGGGCTAAAGTTAGGGTCAAGGTTGTATCAAAGTGCAAGAGTCAAGTTTTCTCTACTAGTTTGACCTCTGCAGCGTGTCCCTTTTATTGTCTAGACCTCAATGGCAAGTCCAGCCTTCCAACTCTATTGTAATAGTGATAATTTTTATGAGTTAGTTTATGATTTGGTGTGAAAATAGTTTGTAATAATCCCTTTGTGTATTGGTTTATATGGTTTTATATGTATATTGCTATAAAAATTTAGACTAAGCATGTTTAGTTTGGTTTTTACATGTGTTGTCTTGTGGAAAACTTCTTCCACTAACTTTGATCACAAAAACAGAAGCCTTACCGATTAATTTTTTCCAAACATGAAACTTTTAGATTTCAACAGTTTGAACAAGACTCCGTGACTGTGAAAAGGTGTAGTTTTGACTCTAAGTTGGGTTTTCGAGCTGTTTTTCAAAACTGCCCAAAACAATTTTTAGCTGTCCAAAAAAAAGTTTTTAGGGAACACTTGCTGTTTTGGTCAGTTCAGGCTGTTTTAGGTTTGAATTACAATTTCCCTGAACATAAAACTGTAGATTTTAACAAGTTGGACAACTTTTATGAAGAAAACATTTTCAAATTCTGCCTCTAAAATTCAATTATGGACAATTAAAGTAGGCTGTAGATTTTACCGTTAAGAAGAAGTTTTTATTTTAACTAAAACGACCTTCAAAAATTTTGAATTATAATTGTTGCAAAACATAAAAGTTTTAGATTTTGATAAAATAAAGAACTTTTGCGAAGAAAATTCTGTAAGAATCTATCTCTAAACTAGACTTTAAATTAGCTTAATAAGAACAGCCAAAACTTTTTAATCAGTAAAGTATGCAAAAATAACAGGAAAATGGATATGCAAAAGATAGTGAACGGGATTTTAATAAACATAAAAGCTTTTGACCTTGTAATTAAAACAAGAAATTTTAATGAAGAAAAACTTTACAAGAAAAACTATCTTTCATATATAATTTTACGCAACTTTTAAACCTAAGCGAAAAGTACCTCTAAGTACTAGTTTTGCAAATATACGCTCGTTTTGCAACAGAATTATATTTTACGACTAATAGAAAATTATAGTACTCAATAAACTATATATATGAGTCTACTACTTACTGTATTACCAAATTTAGATGCTATTTTAAAATTTGCTTTTTAATACAAAACTTTAAAATATATGGATATAGTTTCTCTAAACTTTAATAGTTTTAAAATAAACATTTGAACAAGTATCATGAAAACCCAAATTGGGTAAATCCTTAATGGTATGACGTTAGACATGAGCCCAACACTATATTAGTCCAAGAGCCCACTCAGGTCAAAGTTTTAATGATACAATATGCTAAACACTTTAGGAACATTTTTTGGTTAATTGGATCTTGAAACAATTATGACCCCAATAAATGAATTAAGAAAATAGTCATTTAGAATTTAATCTATAAACTATAAAGTTGTGTAATTATTAAATTAGTTAATTGAAGTTATGTGGACTTAGTTAACAATAAGATGATAAATTAATTATTTAAATTAATTAATATCAATCTTAGTATAAATTATTAAAGGTAATTAAGGAAAACTAAAATTATTATGAGGATTTATTATAATTTGATGAAGGGAAATACGATTTAATGAAATGATCAAAATCCTTACGATTATGCTAATATTAAAATAGTGTAAAGTAAATTATTCTTACAATCTTAATGGGTGTTTCTATAAAAAATTTGTCATGATAGAGGATATGAAATTATAGATGACTAGAGAAACCTACTTCAAGAAAATAGGTAAGTAAGAATCACGCCTATAGTACGAATTATTTTAATTAAATGTTTCTCATAGTTTATAAAATAGTAAAGAATGTCTATATTTTATGTTATAGTATGCAATGCTATGCCATACTACATACTTACTAAGTAGTTTAGTAAACCCTTAAGAACGAATTAAATTAAGTGTCATACCAGCCTTTTGACTAAGGGAGGCCTAAGATTTAAAATAGAAATAAAAATAAATTAAGTCACGGTGTTATTAGAGCCTTATAAGCCCTAACTTCCTGATGATAGCACACAAGTGCTATGACTCTTTGAGCCTAACAAAATAATAAAACATGATCATAACTAAGCATTATTGGCACATGCATATTATAGTTATATGTTATTTTAAATATTTTGCGAGTCATAGTTTCTACTTGTTAAGTGAAAGCTCATCCAAATATCCAAGTATATTTATACTGTAGGTAAACAACCTATCAGTAATGCCTAATGGATGGTCATGAAGCAGTAGATGATCAGAGTAGAGTTTTGAGAAATAAATATCGTACGTTTTATTTTCAACAACTAGTTTTGTTATTTATGACCTTTTGATTATATGTAAAAGTATATAACTCTAGTAATGTATGAATATTGTTTGGATGATTGTTTAACTACTATAACATGTAACTAATTCTATTGCAATAAAAGTAAAAATAGTTTTGATTGAAATTTTAATTAGTAAAGTTTTTTTAAAAAACATCCATAAAATCATGTAATCTAAATAAATGTATGTTTTAGTAGTTAAGTAACAACTACGTAAGTAGGGTCGTTAGATTAATAAACTTCTACACTTTTCTATCATTGTTGCTTGTAATAATAATGTCCTTAATTAGAGTAATAAACTTCTACACTTTTCTATCATTGTTGCTTGTAATAATAATGTCATTAACATGAGCAAGAAGATAGATCATGATACCACCTGTATTGAGATAAAGGGAGAGGTGTCAACATGAGAATTGGTAAATCTACAAGTGACAAGCTATTGATGCAACTAATGATTCCAAGCTTGAGAAGCTTCTTTAAACCATCAATCATCATACGAAGTTTGCAGACATAATTGGAATGATCACAATCAATAAACTCCTAAGATTGTGCCATAAATACATCTTTAGATGACCCTAAAGAAGTGTACTGTTGATATCAAGTTGTCATAAGGTTGCAGCAAGGCTAAAGACAAGGCGAACAGTAGTGAGCTTGACTACAAAACAAAAGGTTTCATGATAATCAACACCAAAGCATGTTGAAAGCCCTTGGCCACTAGCCGACTTTTACACCGATCAACCAAACCCTCAAGAAGATGTTTAGTGCAAAAAATCCACTTGCAACCGTAAGGTTTGTGTTGGTTTTGGAAGAACAAGTTCCCATACCATTCTGAACAATAACATCATATTCTTCTGACATAGCTTGATGCAACTTGATATTTTTGATGGCTTGGGTGGATGTAGTTGGTTCAAGATCAACATATGGGGATAGTTGAGCTATCAAGTTAACTTTTTGGATGGGTTTGTCGATGTTATTTTAGGAGCAAAGGACAATAACACGAGTGGGGGATGAAGGAGAGGACAGGGAAGGCTAGGTTTGGGAGGTAGAATTAGGAATTTGGGTGGATTCGGTGTCGTGGAAGCCATGTGACTGGTTTACTAGTTCTGGAGAGGATTAAGATTTGGTTGATAAGTTGGGTTAGTGGTGGGATCTACACACTGATGTGTTGAAGATGGTGAAGCTGCAATTGTTGGAGGTTGAGATGCCACGTCGAGCAGTGGTAAAGTGTGACGCCCCCTTTTCGGACGTCACAGATGTCGTTACATTTATTGTTTAAAACATTAATTGAAGCAAACTATTGTAATTAATAACATACATTTGAAATCATAGTTTGGAAAAGCATTCCCAGGATCTTTTACATACATTTTTTTTTTTACAAAAATACAATTCGCAAGAAATTATAATTAGTTAATTATAACAATTCGCTTTTCCAAAAACATTCTGTAAATAGTTTGCTAATATCATTTAAAAATTAAATGACCTTTGAAAACAAAAGATAAAATTGTTTGAACACATCTCGGCCGGCAGGCCGAACTTTTAATTTCGACAAGCCGAACTCAACCAGCAGGCCGAAGGTCACCCATCGGCAGGCCGATACATGGCAACCGGCAGGCCGATCAAAATTATTCGGCAGTCCGACTAGTATGGTCGGCAGGCCGAACAAAAGAAAAATTTAATTTAAAAATAAGTTTTAAAACTTCAAATGCGGAAGAAACTTCATAAAATAATAAAAGTCTATTAAATAAATATTCTCAAAAATTATAAAACATATCCTTAAAATTCAAAAATGTTATAAACATACTCAAAATCGAAAATCATAGATTATTCCATTAAATCTCTTTCCTTGGCGTTCTTCCATTTGCAAACCATCTTCCTGAGCTCACACGCCTGTTAGTGTCCTCTGCCTACTCCAAAACTTTCTTACCCTTATCTACAACATGATGTAAAACTTTGAATAAGCTAATGCTTAGTAAGTACATTGTAATTCTCACAACTTAAAAACATTTCATGAACATCATCATCATCATCATCAT
>CAMOHE010027474.1:0-11833 GCA_946598075.1 Artocarpus hirsutus
TATCTATATCATATATTAATATTAATTTATAATAATAGTACAAAATTATTTTGTTTTATTATTATAGTATTTACATATATTATATTCTAATATTAATTAATAATAATATATATTATATTTAGATATTGTATATGTAATATATTATATATTATTAATATTGTTAATGTTATTATTAACATTATTATGAAATTATTATTTTATATTGATATAATTTTTATATTTATATTACATCAAAATATTAATTTATAAAAATATTATAATAACAATAATTTAATAATAATATAATTATTATCATCATCATCATGAAAAAAAAAGTGAGATTTCTATAGTTTTAAGATTCCTAGGAATATGAATATCACCTGTTGGATGTGCTTCATATTACCCCAAAATGAGGTAATTTGAATCCTATAAAAATGAGTTTCTTAGGAATCTAAAACTCAGATTACTGCATACCAAACATGAGAATCTCTAAGATTCTCATTCCCATCTCAGGATTACTGCATACCAAACGCCCCCTGAAGGTTATCGTATGGCAATGGTTTTACAAACCTAATTATGTTGTAGTCGGAATAAGAAAAGAGTGCCTGATTAGTGTTAAAATTAGCATTAGTGAGTCGTGGTATATTAGAATTTGAGTGAAGACAAAATTTTAAGAATTGAAAATGAACTTCTCATCGACTGCTAATGATGAGACTACACGCCTCAAATAGTAAGCTCTGTACTACGGAAGTGTAACTAACTCCTACCAGCACCAGTAACGAAAGGCCACGTGTCCACTGATCTAACTAATTACAGTCAAGCTAAAGAGGGCTAAACTAACATAAAGTCATCAAGTATTCTAACCATCTACAGCTTAATTTAATGCCTTATCTTGCATAACGGGCTTTCTGAACTTGGTTTAAACTCTTTATGGAGTTCCATTGGGGTCCTATTGTTTTGCTGCATGCTGAATCAATCCATCTATTTTTTGTCCAGCATTTTGATCGCCACTATAAGGAACATGGTAGGTAATAAGAACCTTGCTATGCATGATGGTTGTCAATATCAGCTATTGAATATGGTAGCTGTTGATGGAACATGTAGGCAATGATTTCATGGAAGACTCGACTACGTAGCTGGGGCTACGAACCAATCTTTTGCAGTGTTGAATCTGGACTTGGACTCGGTACTCTTGCGTTTATTTTGAGAGAGCAAACAACTGTAATTGTTGGTCCAAGTGGGGTTGGAAAGTCTAGCGTGATCAATGCTATAAGAAGTGACCAGCTTACTCCGCGTTATGCTGAAGATAATTGGTTTGACTCTGTGAGTTTTAGTCACTTTTGTGATACTTCTGTTTTTATTACTTGTTTGTGTGAGTAGTGATATAAGATTTCCAACTTTTCATGTACTTTTAACTTTTTATTTCCAGATCTTAGGCAGTAAATGGTTTGAGGATCAGCGGGTGGGGGAAGTTTCAACAAGAAGCGGCAGGGGGAAGCATACAACTTGTAATGTTGCTTTACTTCCGTTATCTGGAGGTGGTTATCTTGCTGATACTCCGGGTTTTAACCAGCCTGGTTTGTTGAAAGTAACAAAGCAGTCTCTAGCACAAACTTTCCCAGAGGTTTGCTTGTTTAGTGCTATATTTATCACTTTGATATCTTTTACTGCTTATTCTTAGCATGAGTTATAATATTCCTGTTTTGGCTGACATATTGTCTATTTCCTCTTCAGATTCGGAAAATTCTTAATGCCAACGAGCCTGCAAAATGTTCATTCAATGATTGCTTACATCTAGGTGAACCAGGATGCGTTGTCAACGGGGATTGGGGAAGATACCCGTACTATTTTCAACTTCTTGATGAGATAAAAATCAGGGAGGAATTTCAGTTGAGGACATTTGGAACCAAAAAAGAAGGTGATGTGAGGTATGTTCAATCTTTTTAAGGGTTAAGCTTTACTGAGATTCATAAAGTTGTTTCTCCATGTAAGCACTTAAATATATATATATATATATATATATATATATATATATATATCTCTTTGCAAGCTCTTAAAATGGTTCTTAAACTTCTTGGATTCCCTAGAGAAGAAAAAAGGGGTGACATGGGTCAGAGAATATCGCTTCCTTGTATCTATGGAATAGTAAATTGATTATATTACTGAATCTTATTGGCTCATATCTTTTGCAGGTACAAGGTGGGAGAGAGGGGGGTTCAACAAGCTGAACCACGGTTGGAACTCAAGAAGCATAGAAGACAATCTCGTAAGAGACTTAACCAGTCATTGCTTGATGAACTAAGTGAGCTGGATGATGACGACGACAATGATCAAATCGCTGGCTTTATTGGGAATGAGGGCCAGCAGCGTGCTGGTGCAAACATTGTAAATAGTTAATATGACCCCGTTTTCTTTGGAGAAAGGAATGTCAAGACGAACTGATCCCAAGGACAACATTTCAACTGATCTGTCGTGTGCATTTTTTCCTCTTGGAAGGGAAACAAAATTCTAGTCCTTTTGCAGTATTTTCAACACCAAAAGCTAATTTCAGAAGTCATCATAATTCATATTTCATATCACTCTTAATGTTGAGCATATGATGAATTTCATGTTCTCTCTCCTGCATAATTGCACATGCATCCCAAAACACGTTAAACCATTCCCTTGGTTATCTAGTTGCTGGAAAATGCTATGCAATTTAATGCCTAATCAAAACATTCTCCTCTTTGAGTTCATATCTTATTATTATTGTTCTTTTTTTTTGGTCAGTTGCTTTTACGGTTAAGGAGAGTCTAACGTTATCAATGGCTTCTGCTCGCCTTTGCCCCATGTCAATGTAAATTCTCATGAGATCTCATACAAACCTGTTCTTTCTTTATCACCACTTTCTTGAGTGAGTGTCTATAAGAGACTGACCTTCAAACTCTGGAGAATACACGTGCTAAAAATAAGACCACACCTCTCACTGGCTCTCACCAACTCCAACTACAAGTAACAAATGACTCTGACACCCAAATAACGACATACGGAATTATAAAACGAGAAATCCGCATATGCCTACTACAAGGATTTTCCCTCTACAAAGGCTATCAACCACCTACAACAGGCGACATTCTCATCTGGGGCAACCTAGCATGGATCAAACGCCTTTTTTCCTTATAATTTTGAGATAAATGCATCAAAACTTTAGCACACCAGTAGCCTATAGAAAATACCACCATAAATTAATTAGACCCGCCACCTTTTCTCAGCCATTTTGGGCGCTGTATACCAACAGCACTCTGTTTCACAACAAGACACATATTGGCAAGCAAAACCACAATCCAAAATGTGCTCTAAAGACATGATCGGGGGTAATTACGCAGAGCCTTTAAGAAACAACCAAGATATGAAACAACAGAACCGGCAGTTATAATCCAAGTCGTTTTCAAAAGAAGTAAAATTCCAAGACACTACACTATAGTAAGCAGTATCCACTTAAGGTCTTTCGGCACAGGCATATCACAAAATCATGGATTGAAACCCCAAGCAAAAATGTTAAAAGTTCAGTCTTTTCTTCTCCTTTTTTTTCCCTTATTATGATCAATTAAAAAACAGACCTATTTCTTAGAGGATTTCTTCTTGGAAGCGACGGGCTGTTGGCGCTGGGGCTTGGGGTGCTTCTCGGCTTCGCTTGGGTCCAACCACTTGAGAGGGTGGCGATTGAAGAAAGGCCAATTGGGGATGGTGACTAACGTGGTGAGAACCACACCACCAGCGTATATCAGAATCATCGTCTGGAAAGATCCCATCACATAGCCCGTCGCGAATCCCAACACAGCGAATGCCAACAGCATTATCTGCATCAGCTGCTCCGCGAGCTTTTGCCCCTGCCAATCCATCTGAGAAAAAAAAGAGGCAAAAAGATTCAGAATTGATGAAGCAGAGAACCAAACCCTAGATCAGCGATCTTATCGAACGACGAAAGATGGCTTCCAATGACCAAAAAAAGGAAATTAATTTGGTAGAAGTTATTTATTTTCTCAGGAACCAAACGGAAAATTTTAGGGATCCGGTTTCGTTTCGCTTTTTAAACCAGTCGACTTAACGAAATGTGAATAAAGTAGAAAATTGGTTTTCGAAATCTGTAAAAAAAAAAAAAAAGGGAGTTCATTAAAAACACTGGCAGCAGAAATCACATTGAGAGAGAGAGAGAGAGAGAGATTGCGCACCTTACCAGGCCGTGAAGAAGACGAACGAGCTCTGGAATTACGACGATAGACGGAGGAGAAAGTAAAAAGGATTTTCGTTTTGGCGAGACTCTGCAGTGTTGAGTAATTATATGGACAAATGGGTCTACTCCGTTCCTTCAAGAGTTTTAAGTATTAACTAATTTATTTTAGGGAAAATACATCAGATTTTAGATTTAATCAATTTCCAGAAAATAAATAACATATTCATAAATGAATAGAGTTGGAAAAAAAAATTACAATTCGTAGAATGGCTTTGTAGTACGCTGGAAAGTCCAAAACTAATAATTTATTTTCCAGTCGAAAACCATATGTTTGGGGCGTGGGTATTAAGCATATTAATAAAAGAAAAAGGATAAAAAAATTGAGAAAGAAATAAATATGTACAAAAATAAGACAAGGATTAGGAAAAGTAAATATGTATGGCCAAAAAAGTAAAATAATATTAAAAAGAGGAAAGAGGAAAAAAGAAAAAAAAGAGGTGAAAAGTTAAAAAAGAAAAAAAGAAAAAAACGTTTTGAAATGAAACAAGAAAAAAAAAACCATTTCGGATTCCTAACAAAGAAAAAAAAAAGAAAAAAGAAAATGTTTCGAAACCTTGGGAAAAAAACATTTTGACTGAAAAAGAAAAGAAAAAATGTTTTAGAAAAGAAAAAGACAAAATGTTTCGAACTTTAAGCGTAATGGGAGCGCACATAAAACTCATTCTTTTTTTATATTTATGTTAAATATAAGAAATAGTGTTTAAATGTAATTTAAATCAATTTTGATTAAAAACATCGTAGATGTAAAAACTTTACATTATAGACCATTTTTTTTTAATACCATACCACGTAGGAGCCGAAAAACACGTTGAAATTTAAAGTTGAAATTTAAACATTAGAGCATACGAGAAATTTACACTGTAACAAACTTTTGCATTCTAACTTATTTCTCAAACGAACCCTATTTTGGTTAAAATTTAAAAAGTGCCAACACCTTATTAAACCGTTTTATTTGTTAGAATCAAACTGAACCTCAAAAATAAATTAAGTCATAGCACTCATATTGTACTTCTCAGTAGAGTACTTTTCGTACCCCATTAAAAAATTCCAATTCCTTTCTAGTTCATCTATTCGTTTCAGTTCCCCTCTAATTTAAGTAACACTCAAAAGTACAAAAAATTGCTAGGGCTTCATTTCTAAACCGGGGAGGTCAAATTGTGCTGGACGAGATTTGTTCGATGGCATGAATGCCATGGTCCAACACGGGCAAAATGAGTCGAAATCTTCATAAAAAAAAAAAAAGGAAGGTTTGTGTTCTGGTATTAGCTTGGAAAACATCAAAAGCCATTCACACAAAGGTAAATGATTCATGCACTATCACTCTTTGATATCCAATTTCAAAAGAGATCGTAGCCAATTTAATGAAACCAATTTCATAATAATGTCAGTCAATGAAAAACTCTTAGGCATATATATGTAAAATCTAAGAATTGGCTAACCCAAAAATTCATCCAAAATCCTCTGATAACATCAAGCTAAACATAATTTGGAACAAAACACATTCCGTCTGAAGATTGTCTACATGACGTCTCATGCTATATGAAAAGCAACAAAAAACTCCACGCGCCAAAGACGGGAAAAATCTGATAGCGCTCGATTAATTGGACTGAACAAATGGAACTCAAGAAGAAGCACCACTGCGCAGAGCCGAAGATTTCTTAGATTTGCTAGTTGCCAACTGGGTCTCGGGCTGCAAAAATTAGTAACAGACTTTAAGGAAACCAAACAAAAACAATCCTTTATACTCTTCCATGGAACCATAAAAATCAACGCCAAATACCTCTTTCTTGACGGGCTCTTCTTTCTCAGACAAGATCAACTCGATATGGCATGGAGATGACATATAAGCTGGCATAAATCAAGCTCTTTACGTCAGTGTAAATTCAAAGGTTAAGGCATGAAACAAAATCAACTCCGAAGTCCTAAAAAATATAGCATTTGAGACATACGGTTGATTCTTCCATGAGCACGGTAGGTACGACGCCTTTGCTTCTGTGCTTGGTTGACCTGGATATGAGAAATGTACAGTGAATCGACATCCAAACCCTTCACCTGAAAGATCCATGGGATTTTGGGAATATCAGCACCGAGTCAATAAGAATAGACAATGATTTTAAAAATGAACGGCCAGAATAATAGTACCTCAGCATTACTCTCAGCATTCTTAAGCAAATCAAGAATGAATCTTGCAGACTTGACTGGCCAACGACCTTGCCCATTGGAATGCCTGTTCTTCGCCTGTGCAGTACGCCCAACACCACCACAGAAACGTCTGAATGGTATGGCCTGTTTGTGGACCAGAACATCCTCCAAATATCTCTTTGCCTTGGTCAAGGGCAGCTTTCTAATCGCAAAGGCAGTCTCCCTAGTGTTCTGCAAACATATGGAAAATGTTAAGCATATACCCTAAAAAAATGGCAACCTGAATTCTGAAAGTCATAAAAAAAAATTTAAAATTACTATCAAATTAAAAAGAAGAAAAAAAGTTTCTTAAAGAAAAGGAAGAAAAATAGAAAAATTAAATGAATGCAAATGTGTCTACATTACCGACTAATTCCAGCCAAAGAAAACTAAAGAAATTGAGAAAAATTTAAAATTTAGGACAAGATGAAAACGGTAGTTTTTAGTGTGGTTTACATCACACATAATAAAAAAAGAAAAAAATACAAAAAAAAAAAAAAGATGTTGACCAAATAGAAGGTAAAAAGAAAACTAAACCGGAAGAAAATGTGCAATTGTTATAGACCCATTCCAGTAACAGAAAACTACTGAGGCTGGCCAACAAGTGGGCTGAAGGATGTTGACCAATAACAATGAAAGTAATTTCCCTGACACATTCAAAGAACCGAATTCACAAAAGGCAACACGGCCTTGATGGTGTGTCAGGTTCCAAAATATCAAAGGCAATAATTTAAGAATTGGGATAAAATCAAGCTGGTACTATTCAGTGCATTTAAAACCATAAACTAAATTTAAAGACAACTTCAGATAAAAAAGGAAAAAAAAAAAAAAGGTTCTTAGAAACAAGATGCCGCCCAAAAAGGAAGAAAAATGGAAAATCTAAATTGGTCAGCAAATGTGTCAATGTTACCGACTCACTCCGGCCAAAGAAAACTAGGGAAGGTTAACCAATGATTTAAGCAATCATTTAAGATTTGTCATGAGATGAAACGAGTTTAGTGGTATAAATCATATTATATAAAATAGTCATGCACATACCATCAGCAAAAAATAACAAATATTTGGAACAAAAAGGAAAAAATACACCAAAAAAACAAAAAGATCGCCGGGCACAGGGAAGAAAGAAACTAATATGGAAGCAAATGTGCCATTGTTATAGACCCATTCCAGTCACAGAAAACAACTGAGGCTGACCAACTAGTGGGTGCAAGAGATCGTTGACCAATAACAATGAAAGTAATTTCCCTGACACATTCAAAGAACCGAATTCACAAAAGGCAACACGGCCTTGATGGTGTGTCAGGTTCCAAAATATCAAAGGCAATAATTTAAGAATTGGGATGAAATCAAGCTGGTACTATTTAGTGCATTTAAAACCATAAACAAAATTTAAAGACAACTTCAGATGAAAAAGGAGAAAAAAAAAAGGTTCTTAGAAACAAGATGCCGCCCAAAAAGGAAGAAAAATGGAAAATCTAAATTGGTCAGCAAATGTGTCAATGTTAACGACTCACTCCAGCCAAAGAAAACTAGGGAAGGTTAACCAATGATTTAAGCAATCATTTAAGATTTGTCACGAGATGAAACGAGTTTAGTGGTATAAATCATATTATATAAAATAGTCAAGCACATACCATCAGCAAAAAATAACAAATATTTGGAACAAAAAGGAAAAAATACACCGAAAAAACAAAAAGATCGCCAGGCGAAGAGAAGAAAGAAACTAATATGGAAGCAAATGTGCCATTGTTATAGACCCATTCCAGTCACAGAAAACAACTGAGGCTGACCAACTAGTGGGTGCAAGAGATCATTGACCAATAACAATGAAAGTAATTTCCTGCCACATGAAAAGAGCCGAATTCACAAAAGGCAACATGGCCGTATCAGGTTCCAAAACATTAAAAGAAATAATTACCTAGTCATGTGCATAACAATAACACATAAAAAAATTTTGCAAAAAGGGACACCACGCCACTGAAAAATGATATACCATTTATTGTAACTGAAAATACAATTAACTGAGGACCAAGAGGAAGAAATAAGCAACTAGAAAACAAAAATGTTGCATCATTTACTGAACCTTAAGCCACAGCCCACAAAGAACATAACAAAGGTTCACCCAATAACAAAGCAAAATGATCTCCCTGATGTTTACGAGAGGCCAATTCACAGAGGCATTAGACCCCTGCTTTTATCATCAGGTTAAAACAATCAGAACGCATCTAAAAAGCCACTTAGTATATATCCTGCACGAACCAATATAAAATCACCAATATAAAGACTCAAATATATTTTTTTAAAAAAAAGGATCTTTTTAGCACTTGTGCCCTCTTTGTGTTTTGGGACTTTAACCCCTGACCTTTTTATTAGCAATGTAATCCCCTGGCGTCCAGAAAAGGGTAGCAATTATCTATCATCGTTAGGGAGAACCAACATTTTGGATAATTTTGATATCTAATTAAGGAAATAAATTAAAAATTTAAAACTCGAAGACAAAAATGCCAAACTACAATAAATCAGGGCATATACGTCCTGAGAAAATTAAAAGGATCACTTCGAAATCTCAACTGGCGCTAACGATTGTAAAGAATACAGAGGCTTAAAACCCTATAAAGACTATGGAACCATACAAATGTGGCATCATTTACTGAACCTTAAGCCACAGCCCACAAAGAACAAAACAAAGGTTCACCCAAAAACAATGCTCAATTTGATTTCCCTGACGATTACGAGAGGCCGATTCACAGAGGCAATAGACCCCTGCTTTTTCTCATCAGGTTCAACAATCACGAAACACGTCTCAAAGAAATGATAAAATACTTCCACGTCTAAAAGAACCAGAGAAATTCTCAGAACAAACGGATCATTATAATACCTTGAAATGAACTCTGAGGTCTGATCCCCTAGCCTTGCATGCTGAAATGAAATAGGAAAAGAAGGGGGAAAATCAAACACAAAAAATCAACATCGAAATGAGAGAGAAAACGAAAACATCGATCAGATTCGTGGGTCAAAACCGGAAAAGAGAAAATGGGATGAGACACTCACACTTGGTAGGATTATCGGGCTCTCTGGAGTACTTCACCTGAAATTTTCAAAGCAAAAGAAAGGGAAAATGAACATTGAGAGATATGGAAACTTGGAGATGAAGAAGATGAACAGATTTTGATAAGAGAAGCAGAAGAAGAAAGAAGAGCACTGAAGAAGAGATACCATGGCGGACGGCGAGTTTGGAGCTTGAGCCTTGGTGAAGGTTGTATATGAATTGTCTCAGCAGAGAAGACTACGGAGGCGGTAGGGTTTGCTATTATAGAGGGAGAGCTTTCAGGACATATAAAACCCTAATATACTTGACCGAAGCACAGGCTTTGAGAGTTAACGAAAGAATCGGTACAATTACCTTTTTTTTGAATTAAAACATGATTTTAATTTATAAAAATTTTATAAATATCTTATAATAACATCATTAAAATTATTTATATGTAATTATATAGTATAATATGTAATATTATTAAGATAATTATTATATTATTAAAGATATTTTTAAGATATTTTAAATATTGTGTTAGATTTTAATTTTATAAAAATGGTTATTATTTTTTTTTTCAGGTTTTTATTGAGTTGAACTTAGCCCGGCCCAAAATGTTTTTTTCTCTAAAAAAAAATACCAAAAGTTAATGTTATTAAAGGGGAATATTGAGTTGAACTTAGCCCGGCCCAAAATGTTTTTTTCTCTAAAAAAAATACCAAAAGTTAATGTTATTAAAGGGGAATATTGAGTTGAACTTAGCCCGGCCCAAAATGTTTTTTAGAGGCCCAAAATGTTTTTTTCTCTAAAAATATACCAAAATTTAATATTATTAAAGGGGAATATTGAGTTGAACTTAGCCCGGCCCAAAATGTTTTTTTCTCTAAAAATATACCAAAAGTTAATATTATTAAAGGGGAATAAATAGTTGCAGGTAATCATAGGATATAAAATGTAGTAGTAAACATCAAATTACTATATAATTTTGATGCACAATAATTTTTTTTAGATGTAAGGAGAGGAAGAATGTCACTTATTTTTAAGTGAGGCTAAGCGTGACTCGAACCCTTAACCTATAGTTAAAATAGAGAGACTTATAACCAACTAAGCTGTCTTCACTTGTTCATAATAATTTTTTTCGAGGGTATATTATGCATAACAATTAAATATACGAAGCTTTATATAAATATACAATGCTTGAAACAACAATTATTTACCATACGTTTATTCTGATTTGGAATTAGGAAACTTACATTCACAAATACTCCCGTTAACAGAAAAGGTAGAAAATGTAATATTTTCAAAACTAATAGTAGGAAATATCAAGTTTTTAAAAATATTTATAATAAATGTTAAATTTTTAATGTACATAATTTGTTTACCATTTATTTATAGCGTAAATAATTATTATTTATATAACAAATAATTTTTATTTATGGTGCAAATAATATATTTACTCGTTTATAATGTAAATATTTTTTATTTACATAATAAATCTTACATTTACTATAAATATTTTCAAAATCTTATATTTATTTTAAAATATGTCAAAAATATGACTTTTTCCTCGTTCTTTCTATAATTAAAAACAAAACTCCTAACCGATAAATTCCATGCTATGATTTTCTCAAACATCTTCATTGGGATTTGTGATTTTTTCTGATAAAAACTTGCAATTAAGTACATTAATAGCCTTTATTATTTTTGTTCTCAAAATTTTTGAAAATGTTTTCACATCCTTTTTAAAACAAAAATTTTTAAAACACTCTCAACACAATTTCTTAAAAATTTTTATTTTTTAAAATAAAAACATTTTAACCTATTTTAAAAATAATACCTAACGGTCCTGTTTTTTATTCCGAAAGAAAACGCTTTGCTTTACACTCTTTTGAAGCATGCAAAATCAAATCAGAGTAAAATGGAAGACGTATTCATAAATTCTTTTTTTTTTTTTTTTTTTTTTTGCCGTCTACATATTTAATTTTTGCAAGAAAGAGGACAATACTTGCGAGGAATCTTTGCTCAACAATCGTCATGGTTCGTGAGAGCAAAATCTCTTCTTCTTTTTTTCTTTTCTTTTTTTTTTTTTTTTTTTTTTTGCTGTCTATGTAGTTATAGTTGAGTTTTTCTTTTTCTTTTTTTTTTTTCTGAAAATTTGATAAAATGCTACGAACCACTCGTCTCAAAATTATAACATTAGACGGCATAAATAATGAAAGAAAAAAATCACATGCACCCTAAAACCAAATAACTTGTAATTTTTTTAATCAAGACATGTTATACAAAATTGATTTTCAAGCCATATGGGCTAACCTTCACCAAGAATGAAAATGGACCTATGGACCTATGGCTATGGTAATGATCGCTAG
>CAMOHE010027475.1:0-12893 GCA_946598075.1 Artocarpus hirsutus
CATGTAGTTTTAATGTGGTAATGAATAAAACCTTAAGGTGAGTAATGATTTTTCCTACTGAGCATGTCGATGCTCATCCCAATCATATTTACATCTCTCAGGTGGAACTCAGTGCAACTTATCTGACGAGGAATAGGCAACAGCACTGTTGATTTCGTGTTGGAAGACCTTTGTTTAATTGTAACTCGTCTAGATTATGTAAGATTCGTACTTCCTTTGTGATGGCTGTGTTAAGTTATTTGAGAATTATATTATGGTGATGATGACTGTATTTTAAATATTTGGTGCTACACTAAAAACTATGGTTTGTATTTTAAATGTTTATTTTTATTTTTATTTTTGTTTAAAGACCCATGGGCATTGTTAAATGGATTTAAATAATATTGAATCTAAATTTATTTTTGTTTATTCAATACTGTTAACCCACACATAGGGGCATTACATCAGATCACGATACATCTTTATGCTTTCTGGATGAATGGCAAATTGAGACTTGTGGGCTTCGTCCATTACAGCCTTCGTCACTTCTATGAATGTTGGAATTACAAAACGCTCCCTTAAGTACAACGATCCATCTGCATGATTCCTCCATTCTTCAAATTGCTCTCTGTTCTAAATTTGCGTCCAGATTCCCCGTAGATGTAGATCTCGCCATTGATTTTGTTTCACCATCTGAACGAGAGTTGGAGTCGTCTCCATATGGTGCCCCGAGACTTGATTGTAATCTTGGTAATACTATAGTTGGTACTTACTTATTGTTGCATCTCTTTTCCAAACTTCAAGAGCCAAATAGGCGAGAATCCCAGAAGACTTTCGACTGAGTGCATCCGTGACTACATTAACTTTCCCGGGATGGTACAATAGCGTAAAATTATAATCCTCTATGTATTCCATCCACTTTCACTGCCTCAAGTTTAGATCTCTCTGGGTAAACAGATACTTCAAACTCTTGTGGTCGGAGAAAATCTGGAATGTCACCCCGTACAGATAGCATCTCCAGATCTTTAGCGTGTGAATTACCGTTGCGAGCTCCAAGTCGTAAGTAGGATAATTTTGCTCATGAGGTCGTAGCTACCTCGATCCATACACCACCACGTGTCCATGCATGTTGCATCAACACGCACCCAAGTTCGCATCCTGAAGCATCTGTATAAACTTTATACGGCTCATCACTGTTGGGGATAATCAACACTGGAGCTGAGGTCAACCGATTCTTCAATTCTTAAAAAGCGAGCTCACATTCTTCACCCCACTTAAACTTGACATTCTTCCCGATCAATCTTGTTAGTTGCGCTGCTATCTTCGAGAAATCCTTTACAAACTTCCTGTAGTATCCTGTGAGTCCCAAGAAACTATGAACGTCTGCTACATTCCTCGGTCGTTCCCATTCTACTATGGCTTCTACCTTAGAAGGATCCACTAAGATACCCTGCTCAGAGATGACATGACCTAGAAACTTGACTTCTGTCAACCAAAACTCACACTTTTCTTTCTTGGCATACAACTGCTACACCCATAGAGTCTGAAGCACGATTCTAAGATGCTGCTCATGCTCCTCCCAAGTCTTAGAATAAACCAAGATGTTGTCGATGAACATAATTACAAACTGATCTAGATAGAGCCTAAATATCCTGTTCATTAAGTCCATGAAGGCTGCTGAAGCATTCGTCAATCCAAACGGCATCACTAGAAATTCAAAATGTTCATACTGTGTCCTGAAAGCTATTTTAGGGATATCCTCTTCCTTAATTATGAGTTGATGGTACCCCGACTGCAAATTTATATTTGAGAAGTACCGCAAACCTCCCAATTGATCAAACAATTCTTCGATCTTGGGCAAGGGATACTTATTCTTCACCGTGACTTGGTTCAACTGTTGATAATCGATGCATAACCTGAGAGTTCCGTCATGCTTCTTAGAGAACGAAATCGGTGCTCCCTACGGAGATGTACTATTCTGGATGTATCCCTTATCAGCAAGCACCTGAAGTTTCATTCTTAATTCTTTCATTTCTGCTAGCATCATTCGATAAGGTGCTATAGAAATTGGTGCTATTCCTGGAAACAACTCTATACCAAATTCGATCTCCTGGTGCGGTGGTAATCCTAGCAACTCGTCGGGGAAGACATCTTCAAATTCATCCATCACTGGGATTGCTATGTTTCTTCTTGAGACACTGGGCTCTCCTTCTAGATTGATGAGGAAGGCATAGCAAGCTAGGCTCTTCCGCCCTCCAAAACATGTTTTCACGAGATGTTCACTCATTAGCCGATCACTACCACCTTGGTAAGTGATCGTCGTTCCCCTATCAGACACTAGGGTCACTTTTCTAAGTTGACAATCTACCACTGCATTATACCTGGATAGCCAATCCATTCCTAGGATTACATCGTATGAACTCATGGGGATTACAATCAAATCACTTTTCAAAACCTCATCCCCAATCTTTAATTTATACGATTTACATACATAGTTCACACACACCTACCCTAGGGGTGAAGCTATAACTAGGGGTCAAACTTTTCTATCTCTAATCCCAAGGCATGTACAAAAGAACTTGAAATGAGAGAATGAGTGGCACTAGTATCAAATAAGATGTGAGCTAGAGATTGAGAAACTAGGATGATACAGTCGACAACCGCATTACTGGTTTAGGCATCCGAACTCCTTATCATCATGGTGTGAACTTGCACTAGAGCTTTCCCTTTTCCTCTTTTGGCATTACTAAGTCCTGTGTTAGTTGGCCGATACAGCTATGATGAAGGTGACTGCACACTAGCTGCACTCGGCACTCGGTATTGAGGGACGTTGCTCTGAAAGTTTTGTGGTTGATGTCCTTATGCTGGGTATTGTTAGACATATATGCCCTAAGGAGTAAAAATGTAATATGTTTTTAGAGACATTTTTATCCATAAAGAATTCATTTATTATTTATATTCCAAATCTTATCATCTTTACGTTCATATTTGTTGAATGTATGTTAAGCAAACAATAGTCTGAGACTGTCGGTCTAAACCTTTAAGAATTGGGCATATGATGGACAGATTGTGAGGAAGACACGATTCTTAAGGTCACGGTTTAAATCATAAGATCCGCAATATAGGGAATAAAGTTGGACGCTTTATTCATGTAAAGATTGTTATGTTGTCTATATCCCTATTAGAAGATGGTTTGTCTTGGCCATCGAAGGTGGACACCGTAAATAGAAACATTAGCACATTATCATAGGTGACGATGTGTTAGATTGGGACATAAAGTGAATTGATTTGGATTAATAATTTTGTCTCGACAAATCGATTCACTTTAGATAATCATTTGTATTGTATCTTAATCCTGAGATGAATAGTTGGCCCGTTGTCTTGATTTATGTCTTTTGATGTACCAAAGGGTGACACCCACATTTTAATAGTTGTATGCATGGCGGTACGTTGGGGGCATGACTCTTGATAGCATATACCTATTATTCATAGATATGGAATCCATAGCTCTTCTTTAGGAGTAGTGATATCCTCTTATATGCGTTATCCTATAATTGAAAAACTAGAGCACTCAACCATTTGAATACATAGGTGTAACCGAATGGTATACTATCTTTGGATGGTAAGTTTTTCGATGGTGAGATAATGGAACGTAAGATAAAAATAATCGGGAAGGTAAGACAGAACTTGTCCTTAAGCTGATTATGGATAATCCTATGGGGATACGATACACCAGGATATGTCATGGAGACTTAGCTATACGGGCTTCGTAATTCTATGTAGTTCGAGAGTGTAGCTCTAAGCTTTTAGTAAAGTAGCATTGGAGTTGATACTTACGAAATGTATATCTAGGATATTAGGTTTCATAATTATTGGGAGCTTGAACTATATAGGTCCATTTGGTCTTCTTTACTAGCTCACAAAATCCTGTAATGATACGTCATACTTTCCAAATAATTGGTAACTTATGTCAGATTTATTATATTGGTTGAAATTCGAAAGAATCAAATAATTCAAGTCTGTTTATCGGTTGAATTAATATTGTGACAAAATTAATTTAAGATAAATTTGTTAAATTATTGGGATCGGAAAATTCTTGTCTATTTATCAGTTGATTTAATTTTGAATAAATTAAATCAAGATGAACTTGTAGAATTTTTAGAAATCTATTTATTTTTCACGAGATTATCTAGATAAAGTTGTTTTAATTAGAAAACTTCTCTTTTGAGTTATTTGAATTAAAACTGAGGCTTTATCCTATAGAATCTCGGGTGGAAAATAAAAGATTCATTGAGACTTTTTTTTTGGCAATTCGGCATGCCGATCCTCGAGTTCGGCCTGCCGATGGGGCAAGTTTGACGTGCTGATTAGGTAGATCGGCCTGCCTATGTGCGAATAAAAAGTCACACATTTTCATGTGGATTTCATTAGATATTGATCCAAATTTGATTCTGATTTGAATTTTTGAGACCTTATCTGATAAGGACTGACCCTAGACCTAACCTCTATAAATAGGGAGTGAGTCTCATAAGTTATTTAGATCAATTGAGAGATTAAGAGTGAAACTCTGTTGGTGAGATTCTGAAACTTCTTGAGAGCTCTTGTTCACAAATCACGAACACTAGCTTTGGGTTCTTTCAATTGGTTGGAAGGAGAGTCACCTTGAGGAAGAGCTATACGTGTGAGCCTACACTCACTTCAATCGTGGATAGAGAAAAGTAAAGAAGACTAGTTGGTTGAGGCTCTTCTAGAATGTTGCTTTTCTTCATGCATTACGGGAGTTCTTCAACATTCAAAGGTTAGTAAGATCTAGTTAATTTATATACATAGCATGTCAGACTTGTGTTTTGAAAAATACTCTGATATAAAAAAAATTTAAAATTTCGTTACGTACTATTTTTCTAACAATTGGTATCAGAGCCATGGTTTTTTACATAAATTTATGAGTTTGTGATTATGCTATATGTATAAATTATATGATCTTAATCTTTCCTATGCTTGAATTTAATTTTATAGAGAGTTGGCACTCTAGGTTTCTATATATTTATATGTTGTCATGGATTATGTGGTGAATGTTTATTAATTAATTATGGTTGATTAAATTATTATTTAATTATTTATAAATTAATTAATACCGGTTATGGTTTCTTAGAGGTTAGAATGTGTATCTAGTTTTTTTATGTAATTAGATGGCGGACTGTCATCTCCATCTAGGAATTATTATTTAATTTTAAATTTGTAAGAATTTTGTAATTAAATAATTGTTCGGAGAAGACGGATCTAGAAGGTGGATGATGGCGTTCCTAGGTATTTCTTGAGTCTTTAATTTTATGTTTTTGAATTGTTGAAAATAAAATTAATGAATTGAATTAAAAATTGTATTTTCTGGAAAGGGTGATTTTTGCTCTATAGGCATGCTGAACTCTTAGGTTCGGTAGGCTGATGGTCGTAGATCGGTAGGCCGAATGTGAGGTTCAGTGGGCCGTCAGCAGGGTAGAAATCAGGTGGCTCTAGTGATAGGCCAAACTTCTGGTTCGGTAGGCCAATTAGTCATGAGTCGGTAGATCGATCTGTGAAGATCGATAGGCTGGTGGTTCATGACTGGTAGGCCAATCTGGGTGATCTGCTTGCTGGCAGAGAGCTAAAATTTTTCTAGAAAAGGTGCAGTTTTTTGATGCAGTTTTAATTTTATTTTTGGGACAATTCTAAGAAAAAATAAATTTGGATATGATCGGAAATATGTAGCGTTTGATCTATGAGGGATTGAAGACTTGAAGATAGGCATTACATGAAGAAGGATACAGCTTAAAGTTTCAAGGATGAAGAATCGATAATATGTTTCAATTATTCTCTTGTAATCTTTGTTTTCTATTCTCTAGGGTAGAACCATAATATTACGGTTATTTATCATTATTTTGCTTGTAACTTTGCTTGTCTGCATTATAATATGATTTGTCATGTATATTGATAACATGCCATATAGAATAGGGAGTGCCGCTCATATTAAAATTGTTCATGCATGCCTTTTAAAATAAAACATTGATTTCAAAAGATTGAGTGGGAGAAGGTTTTTGAAGAGCGGACCTAAGGCCTCCATCATTGGTCCATAGGAAGAACATGGTGGTCCCAACCCTTAGGAAGGGATTTCTATCATGTACCAGATTGGATCTCCGAGAGGATATGGTATATTAGCATGATTTATGGTTGCACACATCTAGGTAGTGATTATAAGTCATGGATAAAATATTGAAACGGTGGTTATACACTCATGTTAATTTTATTATTAACCTTCCCTAGGAGCTCTGTTAATAAAATTAATGGAAAAAGAAACGATTATTAATATATGCTGGATCATACAGGCCCTGGATGGCATATATTAATCAAGAGGGGATCCATGTTCCTGATTGAATTTGGCATGACTCCCCTAGGAGCTTGTTGAATTCTGAGTTGGGAATTATCGTTGTAAGGTTGTGATATTTTAAAGGTTTTGACACATAAACACATTTGTATGATTTTACATGACTGTGTTATCATACTAAATTATTATGATGTGTTTGCTTATGTTTGGTATATGATTCTTTATTGTAGATTAAAATATCTAAAAACACTTTATCTTCGATGCTTGACAAAAACCTATTAACCAAAGAGAATTATAATGATTGGAAATGAAACCTGGATATCGTCCCTTCTTTTGAGAAACTAAAATTTATGCTGACAACCTCTTATCCTCCCAAGCCTACAGGAGACTCAATTAATGAGCAATTCCAAGCATACGATCGCTGGAAAGGTGCAAATGATCAGGCCTGCTACTATGTTATGCCCAGCAAGAACAACGTACTGCAGGCTCAACATGAGGATTATGAGATTGCTAAGCAGATCTTGGATAATCTAGTAGACATGTTTAGAGGCCAAGCCATAACAAAGTGGCAAGGGGTGCATCGAAAACTCTTAAACTATAAGTAGAGGTTGTAGACATCTGTAAAGGAGCACATGACGTTTGTAATGGGTTACCTCGCTGAGGCACAAACCAATGGAGTCAACATCGATGCTGAAACTCAGATAACTATGGTCTTTGAGACTCTGTTAAAGGAATTTATTTCGTTTAGAGCTACATTTAATTTGAGCAATAGACGGTGTAACACCCGCTAAATTTTCATATAACGGATGAATAACGACGTTAAGTAATTTCTTTATTGATATGTGTTATGACATAATGATACTAACTATTTTAATTTTAGTGTTATGATAGGTAACGGTCACGTGGAATCGATATGCTCAAGTGTTCATGTCAATTACGTTGTGTGCTTAATAATTATTTTGTAATAATTTAATGCTTTGATGAATTTTAGTGTGTTAAGGCAGGTCGATAGGCCGAAACTTCAAGTTCGGTAGGCCAAATTGTCTTTCACAGAACGGCAGGCTGATGAATAAGATTGGCAAGTTGGACCTCAAGGCTTAGGTAGGCCGAAGTGAACCATCGGCAGGTTGAAAACTGCTGACGAATAGTCATAAAAAATCATCCAAAATTTGTGACAATGATGATGATGATGATTGGATAAAATTGGATGATTAATTTTGATTAATTAGCATATTTTTGGCTTCTTTCTTTAATTATGGTAAAGGAATGTTTGACTTTTTGATTGATTAGATTTTTTGATAAGGTTTCCTATTTTTAAAAGTTGAAATATGGTAAGTAGGAGCTAATTTGTTTGAATTTTCCTAATTCCCCTCCAATCCCACCTAAAATTGGCCTCAATTTAGTTAGAAAAATTCTGATATTACAAGAAATAAGTTGACCTACTCTTCCCTCATCTTCATTCACGTAAAAAAAAAATTCACTTTCTCTCTCTCTCTCTCGAAATTTCTCTCAGACATCTTTCATTTTCTCTTTTCACGTTTTTCTCCTTCTTCTCTCCCTCAATTCTCTTGCAAATATTTGAATGAAAATTTGAGTTTTATCTTGGGTGAATTCGAAGGAAGCTTGAGAAGAAATTTTTTTGAGGTAAGAGTCTTGCTCTCGATATTTCTAAAATTGTAGTTTACTTGTGTTCCGACTACCATAACTTTGTCTAAGAATTTTTGTTTGCTCTGAAATTTTAATATGATGTTCAGATATGTGTTATGTGATGTTCCTCTAGATTTCATGTTATTTTGATTTTTCTATAATAAGTTATGAATTTTCTTCTCTCTACCACTCATAGAAAAGTATTGCTGATTGTCTATGATGCACAAAAATATAGGTTGTATTCATAATGCAAATGAATGTTATTTTGCACAAAATTTGGCAAATATGTTCATGTATATGTTAAATTATGGACTAGAAAGTTTGGTGATGATTTGATTAATATTTTGTGTTGTGAAATTTTCATTAAGACTAGGTTATGAGACTGCTCTATCAGTAGATTGTTGGACTCCTTGTTGTGTGATTTTTTGTATGACTAAATGATTTTATTTAGTGACAAGAGTTTTTGTGGTACTGTATTTTATGTTAATAAGTTGTCATTAAAAGATTGGAGCCTAAATAATTTTATTTTAATAGTTCAAAAATAATGATGATATATAACTCACTACCTATTACGTTGGAAGTTGTTTTGTTCTTGTTATCCCATTCACGTTTTTGGACTGTTTAGAATTTATTAAAAAGTAATTTTTTGCTATATTGTAATTTTAAGTGTCTATTATATGTAGCATTTTTATGGAATTATTTTGGGAAGTAAATAATTTATTTTATGAAAGTAAGTATGGATTGCTCACCGTGTTATTGTTGCTGGCAGATTTTGTATAGTATGATATGTGATTTATTTAAATTGCTAAATGAAAATTTTATGAATGAAAAATGATGATATTATGTTTATATGTCAACATTGTCCCTGCCAAGTTTGGTACTCAAATTGTGTAAAAAGTTTCAGTTAATGAGCTATGATTTCATAAGGGTCAACTTGCAATTGTGTTGACCATTTTGTTCTAATGATTTGAGGTTAATGAAACGTATTATGAATTAATGTTTTTGAGAAATGAATGTATGACATGAATACACTAAGGAGTGAACACATCGAGACTGTGGCGATGTCACCTATAAATTAAGGTTAAGTAAACTATCCAAGTAAGTACATTCTCACCTGCAACATGATATGGTTGTAAAAGTTTGAAATTATGTTCATGATGATATTTATGATGATTCTATGATTATTTTCATTTTATGATACTTATGAAAGATTTGATGTTCAAAAGTTATACATGTTTGATGTTGACATATTTCAAAGTATAAAAGTAATATATATATATATATATGTATCACTTAAAAAAGTGTTGCATACCTATGTTTATGTTATGTTATGATGTTATGTTTGGTTTAAGATTAGCTACCTTTCTCTTCTCATGACGGCGCCCCTACAATGATGTTTATGATGCAACACTTGGGCCCTTAAGACAAAATGAACAAAGTTTTAATATGGATAATGAAATGAAAGATATGTTCCTTATGAAATTGTGTATAGTGCACTATTATGACGATGCACATGATGATAATGTTCACAGTGTTTTTAAGTTGTAAGATATAAAATGAATTTACTAAGCTTAAGCTTATTTTAGTTTTATATCATATTACAGATAAGGGTAAGAAGATAATGGATTAGGTGGAGGGCAAGAGAAGGCGTGTGAGCTATGCAAGATGGATTGAAAACGAAAGACGCCAAGAAAGAAGTTTTTAAAACTTATGAACTATATTTTATATTTTTTTATTCCTTTTTGAGTATATTGTTTCCGCACCTTGAAGTATTATAACTTGTTTAAAAATTAATTATTTTTTTTATCTTTGACAGTCGGTCGGCCTGCAAACCATTACTGGTCGGACTGCCGATGAAATAATCGGCCTGTCGATTTCCCAATATTAGCCAGTCAATTTTATTGATTTTAAAACCCTGTTTTGCAAAGCCTTAGGCGGCCTACCGATGGTTGAACATCGGTTTGTCGATCGAGTTCGGCCTCCCGAATTGTGTATGTAGATTTTTAAATATGTTTTAAAGTTTATTCAATTTACAATGGTTTTGGCAAACTTTTTAAAGGATGTTTATGATCAAGTAACTTATTATAATAGATTAAGTTATTAAATATTAATTTATATATAAAAAAAATGTATGCATGGATTCGTGGGAATGTTTTCCAAATTAAGTTTCAATCATATAGTTTATCTTAAACTTGAAAGTATTAAGGAATAAATGTAACGACATTTGTGGCGTCTATAAAGGGGGCGTTACAGACAGGATATGACCTTAACGAAATTAATGAAACAACTACAAGAGTTTGAATTGCTGTTCAGGGAGTCTCCTACGGGTGGCGAGGCCAATTTGGTAGTTGTTTCTGGTTCCAATCCCAATTCTAGGAATGGAAAGAAGCAACAGGCCAAAGACAGGAAGTCTTTTGTTCCTACTAATAACAAGAGGAAGAAGAAAAAGAAGAAGAACCCGAAGAAGCTTGAGTTCTTTTTCTATGGGAAGGTCGGGCTCATAAAGAAGCATTACAAGGACTTCCTTTCCAAAAGAGGTAGGTGTGATCTTCTGTATTTAGAAACTTGTTTGGTTGAGGAATCCAGTAACATCTGGGTCATAGATTCCAGTGCAACTAATCATGTTTGTGTTTCTCTACTAGGGTTCAAAGAAACGAGAAGTTTGCTTCATGAAGACTTCACGCTTCGAATGGGTGATGGACCCCTTGGTCTCAGCAAAAGCAGTGGGAGACGTCCATCTTTATTTTGATAATTATAGAAATTTAATTTTGTGAGATTGTTTTTATGTTCCTAAATTTAAAAGGAATTTAATTTATGTAGCTTGTTTATTTAGAGACTCCTATTTGGTTTCTTTTAGTAATAAAGTGGTGATTCGTAAAAAAACAAATCTTTTATTTGTTCTGGATGGATGCAAAATAATCTATATTTTATTAATCCTAAGATGGACTTATTACTTAATGCTGAGATAAATGATAATAACTCTAAAAGGCTTAAAACTTCTCACTCTAATAAGACTTATCTTTGGCATTTGCGCCTTCATCATATTAACCTGAATAAGATTCAAAGGCTGGTAAGGGATGGACCTTTAAATCACTTAAAGGTGGAATCTATACCTCAATGTGAATCTTGTTTGGAGGGTAAAATGACCAAAAGACCATTCGGGTCTAAGTCAATGGGTTCGAAGGGGTTCTAGAACTTGTGCATTCTAGAACATATGCATAGTGATGTTTACGGACCAATGAACATCTGGGTAGAGGAGGGTATGAGTACTTCGTCACTTTTATTGATGATTACTAAAGGTATGGGTATGTGTACTTGATGCATCACAAAAGCAAAACTTTTGACAAGTTCAGGGAGTTTCAGGCTGAAGTAGAAAAACAGTTGGGTAGACCCATAAAGCCACTTCGATCCGATTGAGGTGGAGAATACCTTTTTGATGAGTTTCTAGGACACTTATTAGAGAATGGGATTTTATCCCATTTGACTGTGCCGGGCACTCTGTAGCAGAATGGCGTAGAGAAGAGAAGGAACAGGACTTTATTAGACATGGTCAAGTCCATGATGAGTTATTCATCATTACCTTTATCCTTTTGGGGATATGCACTACAAACCGCATGTTATCTTTTGAACAATGTGCCTTCAAAATCGGCCCCTAAAACTCCTCACGAGTTGTAGACTAGTAGGAAGACATCCTTAAACCATATTCGCATATGGGGATGCCCGGCTCATGTCCTATTTAAGGATGCAAATAAGTTGGAAGCAAGTTTGAAAGTTTGCGTGTTTGTAGGATATCCAAAAAGGACTAAAGGTATTTCTATAACCCAAAGGAAAATAAAGTTATAGTTTTAACTAATGTAACTTTCCTTGAGGAGAGTTACATGGACGAATTTAAGCCTCAAAGCAAAGTAGTGCTTGAGGAGTTTAGGAGCTATCCAATCACTCTAAAGGTTCCGAATGAAATCGTTTCGATTAGTGTAGTAAAACCAAATGAACCTGAACAACAACCTAAGGGGCTTCAGCGTAGTGGGAGGATCGGGCGTTAACCCGAGAGGTATATATTCAATGGGGAGGCCTTCTTGGCTAAACCAGATGAACATGACAGGGATCCTTATACTTACGTAGAGGCTATGGAGGATGTTGTTTCAAAACTCTAGACAGAGGCCATGAACACAAAGATGAAGTCTATAGAGACAAATTAGGTCTGGGAGCTTGTAGATCTTCCCAAAGGGGTAAAACCCATAGGGTGTAAGTAGATCTACATGAGGAAAAGAGGAATGGATGGAAAGGCCGAAACCTTTAAGGGTAGACTAGTAGCTAAGGGTTACATGCAAAAGGAAGGAATCGATTACGAGGAAACCTTTTTGCCTATAGCCCTGCTAAGTCCATTCGGATTCTCTTGTCCATAGTTGCTACTCTCGATTACAAGATTTGACAGATGGATGTCAAGACGGCTTTTCTAAATGGCTATCTTGATGAGTCCATTTATATGGAACAACCAGACGGGTTCAAGGTCAAGGGTCAAGAGGGTAAGGTTTATAAGCTGCTAAAGTCAATTTATGGACTTAAGCAAGCTTCCCATTCTTGGAACGTAAGATTTGATGAGGTGATCAAGACTTATGGGTTCTCACAAAATGTGGATGAGCCATGTGTTTACAAACACATTAAGGATGGGAATGTGGTTTTTCTACTACTCTATGTAGATGACATTCTGTTACTTGGCAATGACATTGAGGCATTGTCATCGGTCAAATTATGGTTGACCAGGCAGTTTGACATGAAGGACTTGGGTGAGGCTAATTTTGTTCTCGGTATCCAGATCTTTCGGGATAGGAAGAACAAAATGATAGCTTTGTCACAAGCTAGCTACATAGATAAAATTCTCAAGAGGTTTACAATGCAGGATTCCAAG
>CAMOHE010027477.1:0-27932 GCA_946598075.1 Artocarpus hirsutus
CACGATTAGATAACCTTGTCGTGTTTGCTATACCAGATTAAGTCAAACACCTTTTTTTATATAGAGCAGGATCGAACCCACAACCACCTCGGAAGCCACACTTCACTTAAACTCTAATGCTACTAGAGGTATTAGGCAAGTCATATTAAGAACAAGACAAAGAAAAATTATTCAAGATAGGCAGGTTGCTGTATATTTTTTCTAGCTAGTAGTAAGTGACAAATGTGCTTCACTTTTATAAGGTAGGACAAACATAGAATTTTAAAATTTTAAGAGGACGAACTACAAATTTCATTAAAATTTATATTAAAAAAATTAGATGGGACAGCTGTTTATACTCTTAGTTAGGCTCCGGCCTTTGTCAAACCAAATTTTGTGGAGATATAACTTCAAATTTTTTATTTTTATTTGGTTGCATGGCATTAATTCCGTCCAGGAATTGAATTCTTAAATACCCCCACTCAAAGGAAAGATAAACTGCTCTTGTATGTATAATTTAGTGAAAAAGTTATCTTTAAACATATTAAAAGGTACGTTAGAGAAGGACATAATTTCCGTGAAAAATTCAACCAGCTGGAAATTTCATAATACAATACAAGATAGAGATGGACTATATATTATGTATTTCTTGGGAGCAGGCAAGTATATTAAGTACTAGAAAAGACACTGCGGATGTATACAATTAGTATTTGTTGTTTTCTTTCTGTTGCCTAGCGGTTTTTCAATTTTCATATCCTCTAATATAAACAAGTTTTGTTGAACTGCTAATGTAATAAGAGATCCGGTCAATCAGTTTGTGTTAACGTTTACAATATAATAAGTACTTCCTCTCTTTCTGTTTTTTTTTTAATACACATTAATTAAATGATGTGCATGCATTGGGAATATCATAATTTTTATATACTTCAAGTGACAAATAAGTAATAGCCTATTTCAAAATGCAGACACAACTATATTTTGAAGTTCTAATCAAAACTATTAAAATATTTTTTTTATAAAATTTGAGTTAAAAATTAATTAAAACCGCAAAATGTAACTCCAATTGTGTTCTCAAACATCAATTTCATTCCCAAACAGATTATATATATATATATATATATATATCAATTTCATTCCCAAACAGATTATAAGTATATATATATATATATATATATATATATATGTATATAGACATAGTTAGGCTCTTTCCTGATCTTATTAAAATGTGGTTGATTGTCCAATTTTGTGATGTAATATGTACCTAATCTTGTAAGAGAATTAAGTAGCGAATTGTCAACGCGTAAAAGCTGCTTAAAGTCTTACTAGGATAGAATTTTTATTTATTCAGCTGAAGATCTTGTCGAGTTGGGAATGCCTTGTAGTTGTAGCCAATAGCAAAGCGAAAACAACATTTATTTCGGCATGACTTCTTACAATATTGGATTTGAAACAACTGTCAGAAACTATATAGGATTTCCACAATTGAAGGGAAAAAGAAAAAAGTAAACGCAATCGAAGAACTCATTGCCACAGAAGAACAAAGGGAAAACGCGTGACCACAAAGTCAGAATTATGGATTAATTATTTGACCTCTTATTGTTGTTGTTGTTGTTTCTGATAATTCTATGAAAAAGATTTTACGGCATAATAAAAAGGAGGTGTTGGGAGAAATGGCCTAATTTTGTTTACTGAATTAAAATACGACTTTAATTTGTAAACATATTATATATGTCTCAAAATTATATCATTAAAGTGATTATTATATAATTATATAGTATAAAAATGATATTATTTAAATAATTACAATGTGATTAAAAACATTTTCAAAAGATTATAAATATTGGGTTGAATTTCAATCTTTTGAAGGTAGTTATTACTAAGGGTTAATGAGACAATTGCCCAATTATGTTTATTGAATTACAATATAATTCTAATTTATAAAAATTCTACATATGTCTCATAATGATATCATTAAAATTATTTATATGTAATTATATAGTACATTATATAATATCATTAAGATAATTACTATATCATTAAAAAAAATTTTAAGATATTTTAAATATTGTGTTAGATTTTAATTTTATAACAATAATTTGGACACGTATTATAATTTTTTGAAAAAATTACAATACGTGTCTAAATTATTGTTATGAAATTAAAATCTAACACAATATTCAAAATATCTTAAAAATGTCCTTAATGATATAGTAATTATCTTAATGATATTACATATTGTACTATATAATTACATATAAATAATTTTAATGATATCATTATGAGACATTTATATAATTTTTATAAATTAGAGTCATATTTCAATTCAATAAACGTAATTGAAACAATTGTCTCATTAACCCTAATTTTTTCTATCACTAAAAGAGTTACAGCAAACAGCCCAACTCAACTCGGAGTAGGCTTGGATCTACCAACTTCAGTGATCAAGACAAACCTAACCCGAGCCCAAAAAATCCAAGTTAATTAGGCCCAACCTGTATCTCACCAGTTGTACTAGTTGGTTGATTTAGAGAAACATTACTACGAGAGAGTTATAAATTATTCTATAGTTGGTATTTGAATATCCCAATTTTATTTAGATAAAAAAAAATTGTCTAATTTACGTATAAAAAATAAGAAAATTAAGTGGCATTAACAAATTTTAAATGTTTTCATATTATGCTACAACTATTTTGTAGTTGGGACTCATATATGTCATATTTTAACTAGTCTATTTGTGTGGCATAAGTTTGAAACTTTAATATCTATAGCATCAATTTGAAGAAATATCGTCTTTACATGAAATGAAAAGACATAACGTTTGATAAATACCATTTATGACAAAATATTAAACCCTTATCTTCTACTATTTATGATTTATGAATTAAATGGCACATCATATGTATTAGTCGTACTATCAAAGAAAACTTTAAACTACACGTCGTTTTATACCAACATTGACGAGGCTTTGTTTTCCAACATTTTTACATATAAAAGAAAAACATGTTTAACATTTAAGAAACAATATTACAACGTCAAAATTTTGGGTTTTGGACAAAAAGGTAAAAAAAAACTAAAAATAAACGTTGAGGTCATGGCATTTAGCTTTAGCAAAACATATTTAAACCCAAATTGAAGTGTTTTCAAATTTTCTCAAAGGTCTTAGATATAAAATTCTAAAGATATGTCAAATCGGGGTAAAAAATTTAGTTTTAGAAAGTAAGGGTGAATCTATAAACTTCGTGTTGGGACCTTTAAAGAATGCTTAATAATCTGCCAATGCAATGAAAAAGGTGGATTTTTAGTGAAGGATGAGATTTAGAACGATAAATTTATGTGTACGAGTAAAAAATATTTAAATTTATGTGCATAGCCTATATTAAGGACATTTAGGACATTTACAAAGTTGGAAACCAAATTAAAAGGTAAGAAAGTATAAAGTTATAACTAGGGTCAAAAAGGCCAATTTTTTCACACTAAGGATGAAAATAATAATTTGGATCCCCGGATTAACTTATCACAATAAAAAGGCAGTAAAGAATCATTTATAATCATACCTTAAGTTGTGATTCTATGTATAAACCTAAATGAGAGTTATAAAAAATAAATATGTTGACCGATCGAAATAAGGTTAAAATAGTAATTTAAATTTTAAAACGATTCTAATTATCCTTAGAACGCTTTTGGGTAGAATAGAAAACCTAAGATGGTAGGGTTAATTTTAAAAAATATTACTTCTATGACATTGTTTTTTAATTTTATAAGTTTTATGAGAAAATTCGAAACATATTTCTTTAAACAAGTATAAAGGCACAGCTAATCACCAATGATATGCCTAAGGTGAAATTTTAATGATGGAATGGTATGATGAGCCTATTATTGCCCATAGACCCTAAAGACTACAGGAGGTATAATAATGGGCTAAGTTTTGTAGTAAGACCCAAAAAAATTCTAAGGGTCCAAACTTCCAAGTAGGACTCTACCAAACCAGAAGATGGGTCAAGTTTAGCTTAGGTAACTGGATGGTGCATCAAGTATACCAAGCTCCAATTAATTCATAATGTAAAAGAAAATAATTAAGAGAAATTAGGGTGAACTATTAACTAAAAGAATAATTAATTATTAATTAACGATTAGAAATCAGTCAAGAAGTTATCCGACTAGAAAAAATTAAACATAATATTTAATAAACTTTGAAACAATATATATCTAATTAGTAAGTGATTATTTATTATTAACTATTTTTTTATTTTCCGGTCGTATGGAAATAATGACAAAAGAAACATCTTATTCTTTTTTCAAACAATTTTATGATCTCTACTGGGAACTTCAATATGATTTGAACATAGATGCATTAGATTAAAAGGAACGAACAGATTTTGTGCAATTTTCAAGGACAATAAATTTTTTTATTTCTTCCAAGAAGCATATGAATAGATATCTACCTTAAATAAGCATCATCTGATCTTCAAAACTATAATAAATGACTAAAAACAAAAAGAAGAATTGTGTGAAAAGATATGAAAAAAAAATCTATTAGTAAGATAAATACTTTTTTATTCACTAAATCAAATTCAAGTCATTGTATTAAATCAAAATCGTATTTGATTTATTAAATAAAAAAATGTATGAGCATTTAAAAAAGATTAAAGTTAAATGTATCTATGGTGGAGAACACTAAAATTCTCTACCATGGAAAAAAATCTAACGGTGGAGAATTTTAGTGTTCTCTACCATAGATGCATTTAACTTTAATCTTTTTTAAAAACCCATACATTTTTTTATTTAATAAATCTAATACAGTTTTCATTTGATACAATGAACAATCTAGCGGTGGAGAATTTTAGTTAGATTTGAGTCCATGGTTAAAAAAGAGGGTTTATCAAAACAAAAATAGAGCCTCCCACATATAAATGAATCCTTAATTAAAATTTTATTCTTAAAAAACCACAATAATTTTCAGAAAAAAATAGTCCTTAACCATCGTCTCCATCAACGTCGATCAAAGCAGAGGAAGGTGTCGAGGAGTTTCCTCCGCCAGGCGATCGAGAGGATGGAATCGGAGGTTGGGGATTCCCCCATTGTCAGAGGAGACAACAGATTAGAGAATCGATTCTGGAACAACTCGAGGTCTTCAAGCTTTTGTTCATGGTTTCTAGCCATGGTGACCATGGGCAATGGAGTTGGCCCCGCGAAGCCCACGACTAGCCGCCGCAAACCCATTCCCAGCCCTCGTGAAACTCATCGCTTACCCTTATGAATGTCGTTGAAGCCCCAGAGAACGTCGTTAAGCCCCCCACGGACCTGATTACTTGCTCCCTCCAATCCCGTCGCCAGCCCCAGAGCCCCCGTGAATGTCGTTGAGCCCCTCCCATCGCCATCGCCATCGCCAGCCCCAAAGGACATTGTTGAAGGCCCTGCAAATGCTGCCAAGGCCGAGTCCCCCTGAACCCCATTATTGAGCCCTCACAAACTTCGTCGTGAGGCCCGAACTCTTGTGAAGCCTATCTCGTTCAATGAGGAAGAGTTAGAAGGGGTAGAGGATTATCTCATGTTGTTCTTCGCAGAGATTGCCAGCGTCGAAGAAGGAGGCGCCTCGGCTTCCAGCGACTCAAGAATGGCAGGATAGAGAATGGGCGAGCATGGTGTGGCCTTGCTGGACAAAGGTTCTCGCAAGGATGGTGATCTGAAGTCGGCGGCGGCGGCCGCGGCTGTTGTGCTTGTGGAGAAGGTCACTTTTACTCAATTGTGTTAAGATTTGTACCCAAAGATGGAAATCAAAAGTTCTATTAATTCAAAGGTTGAGATATATTTTGAGTAAAATATAGATTTTGAATTTTATACATCCAACCATATTTTTTGAGTTATGAACTCATTCTAAAACACTCATTAAATATATAGATCCAATAGTCGTCGTAACTTTCTCCACCGGAGAATTTTGCCATTCTCCACGTAACTTTTCTCTATTTTATATCATATAAAAGAATTCCCGAGACAAAACAAAAACAGGGCAATAGAGAGTCTCCTAGCGGGACCATATGAAGTTGACAACCCAACAAAATTGTGTCACGGTGGGGTTTGCACAGCCATTTATGCTGTAAGCCTGTAACCGTCTTCTTTTAGCTCATTAATCAATCAATTGGAAAAAAAAAAAGAATATGAAATTGAAAATCATGGGAAGCTGGGCTCTTCTCCGGATTCGTTTCCTGTCATATCCAATCCCACGACAGATCACTATCTAGTGCGCTTGAAAAAGCAAGCCCCTTCAATTTTATGGCCTTTGGATTAACACCCTGTCTTTCAAAATAAGGTTAAAAAATTAAAAACAAAAGACAAAGTAAATGGAAAACTGCAGTAAAACACCACTATCTTCCAAGTTCCTAAACTTTCATGAGCGTACACTACCATGTGATGACAAAGTAGGGAAGTTTTCCTTGCTTGTACATAGGTTTTTAGTTGTTATTGAGATAAGGATTGTGTGGAAGAAAAATAAATCTAACAATTAGGTGGATGGGCAAGACTGTTTGACAACAAAAAATTTCCTCTTTACCCAGTATGTGTCAATTCACAAAACTCCAGCTTTCTTTCATATAAAGGTCCTCTATAAAATTCGGTCCAAAGTATCATTAGTTATTCTATATTTTCTACTCATAAGCAAGCTTGTGGATATTGATCATCATCAATGGCTTACTACAACTCAAGCTACTACCAGCCTTATAACGATCTTGGTGAGTACCATCAAATTGAAAAATCTTATGATGCGTTTTCCAATGATTCATATAACTCAGTTGCTAATTACTCTTCTTACAAAGAACCAAGCATCTATAATCTCTTTGACTATGATCCAACTCCTCATTATCATGCTTACAAGTACAATCATTCCTATGATCAACATACTCCTAGCTGGTCAACCACTTGTTACTCTACATTCACCCCCACTGAATCCAGATCCATCTTGTATGAGCCTAATTCTTACCATGTGATCAGTTATGATCAAAAGAGACCTCAAACCCAATTTGTCATATCTTACTCTGTCTCTGAATTCAATGATCCTGAATTTGATGAGTATGATCCAACTCCTTATGGTGGCGGCTATGACATTGCCCAAACCTATGGTAAGCCGCTTCCACCCTCAGATCAAATATGTTATCCTAGTTCCACGGCGGCGGCGGGGATAGTAAACGCCCCGCCCTTTGATGACAAGCCTAAAGAGAAAGACAAGACTCATGATCATCAACAAGAGAGTCAAGCAGAGAAGCCCAAAGAGGAAAGCAAACCGAAGGAGGCCAAGGAAGGAGGGAAGAAGGAATTAGGCCAGGATGAAAATGGTACTGATCATAAGCAAAAAACAGAAGAAGTTATCATGCAAATTCCTAGTGGTGGAAATGGATATGATTATGGGAATAATCAGGAGAGTCAAATTCCTAGTGGATATGGATTGGAAGCAATGGACCTTTGTGGGAGCATATTTGGGTTCTGGCCTTGCATGAGTCGTTATTATGCGAGGAGACCAAATAATGGTAATTGTCATGAAGGAGGCTGTGGTTATGGTTATGGTTACAATAATGACCATTGGAATGGAGCTGCTGAATATCTTTTTGGAAATTCGGATCCATATGTGGAGAAAAGAGATGGCGGAGGGAGTTTTGGTCAGCCAATTCATTGTTACCAAAGGCATTATCAGGAACAGCCTCTTACTAGGCAGGCTCAGTATGATGATCAGGAGGAATATTCATGGTCTCAGAGTTTCAACATATTCTGAGAAATGAGCATTTCTAAATAAGGGTATAATAATGGGGAATTAGAAAGATGCTAATTTCCATTGCTATATTGTTGTAAAAACTTTAATTTTGTAAGCAAATGCATGTAATGGGTTACCAATAAGTATATATGTTCATGTATGTGGAATTTGATTATTAATTAGGTCCTTCTTTAATCACTTGCAATGCATTTAAATCTTAAAATTTTTTTCGGTAACAATTTTTTTTTTTTTTTTTATCATGGATAATGATCAGCAGACAAATTTAGGAAAAGGGTCATTATGATTATTGATCAAATGGAAGCATCAGTCATCAAAGACAATAATGGCAGTCACCAATAAGTTAGATCAAATGCTAATTACTTGATTATGCTGGCTGTGTCGCATCAGCATCATATTGTTTTTATCTTTCTTCTAACAATGGTTTCTTCAGACTTACCACCGTAAAATGACTGTTGATCTTTGTATGTGAACTAATTATGAATTACCTAGGCCTGAATAAATTAGTTTCATAATTCACACTGTATACTTTATGATTGAGATTTCTACAACAGGCATACGTAACCTAACGGTATTATGTTCTTAAATATTTAGAATGCATTTGATTCGTAAATTTGAACCACGGCTTCAATCATTTTGTTATAGTGTTTTCTTTCATAAAATTTTAAATTTTTATTCAAATTTTTTATTCAAATCTATGAACCAAACGAACTCATTTAGTCAAAATTACATCAAAATACATAAGTATGTAATATTGACAGATTATATATTTTATTTAAAGCTTTAGAACGAGGAAATTTTTATAACGAATAAGGCAATTTTGTTCCATCAATAGAACAAAGTATTTTAGCCGTCGAATTAGGCTTTTAACGGCTGATCTATGACTGTTTATTGTTAAAAATTTACAGCGTTTGATATAGAATTGCTTCCATTGTTAAAAAGCTATTTCAAAGACTAAAACATTCATGCTTTATTGGTGAAACAAAATTGCTTTCTCCAACATAAAAGTTGCCTTAAAACACATTTTTGATAGAATTTTTAATTCTAGATATTCATAATTTTGTAAAACCCTAGACTAACAATATTATAGTTTTAGGATCATATCATGTCATATTGTCAATAAACTAAATTAAGGAATAAATATATACATCTATGGAAGCAACCATCGGTTCTTTTATGGAATGACTATGATGATAGATGAATGAATTATTGTCTTCCTTAATCAAATCATCTTAGTTCTTCAATGGGCTTTTTCTTCTTGATGAGGAGAGGAGAAAACGATAGAATGAGTTGATATCTTAGTGACTATTACCTATAATGCCTTTACATACTTTTTCACTCCATAAAATTTATTTAGTCAGTATTAGGTATCAACTCATAAAACTCATACTCGATTAATAGCCTACGGGCTTTCTATATATAGACTAATTAAAATAACCCATTATAATTGAATAGTCATAATTGTTATATTTAATATATTGCCCATAAAATATAAAAAACAAAGTTCTAAGGTGTTTAATAAACTAGTTAAAACTAAAAATTTTAACTTAAAAATTATAATATGTAAAAATTTTATACTATTGTAATTTTTTTATTTTTTTATTATAATTATTAAAAACTTTATATTATAATTAATTAGTTCTAACCAATTAATTAAACAGTCTTTCTGTATTCCAACCATTTGACAAGTGAGCTTCAGTATTACTACTCGATTTATTTATCTATTACGGATTGTCATCATTATTTTTGGTAGAATTAGTCTTTACCTCTCTTTACTACTGTGTGCAAAGGATTGAAGGGTGGGCCTTGGATTAAAGAAAAAGCGAGGTTATATAGGAATAAATACGAGCGACAACAAACTGTGTAAGGGGTCAGGTCAAAGACAAGCACAAGACATTCAAATAAATATATGTACGACGATATCATTGTAGATCCAGAGGTGAAAAAGTTATAGAAGAAAGAAATTTAAGCATGGTTTCCTATGTTCATTGTACTATTTGCTTGCTTACCAAATTAAAAAAAAGTCACAAGATAAAATCTCATTTTTTATGCATTTTTATGTTCCTGGGATGAACTTTAAGACTGGAAGGGATGTGCATCCTTAACTTGTTTCTTGCAAAGAAATCAAGTCAAGTTGGTGGTTTTTATTGACGGGTAAGGGGAAAAAATTTAAAAAAAAAACCATCTATTAATTTCCCAAAACTTATTAATCCTTACCTTCCAAACCAATTATTCCAAACCCAAATCAGCAAACTTTCGGATTTATTATGCCAATAATTATTCTCCCTAAAGAAGCAGCAAAGCAAAGATAGTCTATATACTTTTCCAATACTATATAATACCTGATTCAGCAGAAAAAAATAAAAGAAAAAACAAGATCACAAATGATTAATAAAAAATAAAATAGATTACAAAATAGTTAATTAAAATGCTATCCTACCAATATTTAAACTTTACTACCCACCTTCTTCCCCAAAAGTTAATAAATCAAACATTATAAAAGACAAGTAATTCCACCAAACAGGAGGCTATTAGCTATTTTTAGTCAATTCAATTATAAATTTTGTCCATATATTTTAATCAAATAGGTAACAAAACTTGAAACAAGTAAAATTCTATGCTTAATTTAATTACAACATTCCTTTTAAAACAAAAATAAACAAAGAGAGGCTTAGTAATTAGGATTATCATACAATAATTGCCGACAATTTCAAAACAAAAGGGCGGAGGAATTGATAATTAACCCAAAAATCCTCTCAAAAAAAAAACCAAAAAAAAAAAAAAGAAAAGAAAGGAAAAGTCTGAAATATATGGACACAGCTGACTATGTGGGCCCTAGTTTCCATCATAACTTCCTAAAAGACAAGAACCTTAAAACCCTTTGCCTCTCAGCGACCTTCAAACACAAAACAAAACAAAAACAGAGAAGTTCAGTTCATACATCTCTGTCCTTCAAGCCCCTCTTGGTCTCTCCGTCTTCTGATCTTAATTCAATCCAGATCTGAAAAACCAAAAAATGTCTCGAAAACCCATTTCTTATCTCACTCTCTCTCTTCTCTCTTTTCTTCTTCTTCTTCAACCTTTGGGTTCAACTTCATCTCTCCACAACCTCCTTCAAAGCCATGGTTTACCAGCGGGCCTCTTCCCCGACAACGTGAAGTCGTACGATCTCGACCACCTCGGACGTCTCGAAGTTCACCTGGAATGGCCGTGTCTGTCGAAGTTCGAGACCAGAGTTTACTACGAAAGTGTGGTCAGAGCAAATCTGACGTTTGGTGGGCTTAGTGGTCTCCAAGGCTTGTCTCAGGAAGAGCTCTTTCTCTGGCTCCCCGTCAAGGGCATATCTGTAAACGACCCGTCGTCTGGTCTTATTTTGTTTGATATTGGTGTTGCCCATAAACAGCTTTCCCTTTCTCTCTTTGAAGACCCTCCTGTTTGCAGGCCTCAAGGTACTAAATTTTCTCTTCAATAAATACACTTTTTGGATTTATCCTCTTTTTTTATTGTTTATGGGAAATTTCTGTTTAGATTTCTGCTATTGCAGGATTTTTTTCAATCTTCTTTTTAAAAAAAAAAAAAAAATCTTAGTGTTATGGCATGCGAAATTAACTTGGAATGTTAAACTTGGAATGTAGGGATGACGAGGAAGATGGGGGCTTTTCAAGCTTGGAGATGAAAGTTAAAACCTTTCAGCTAAAAGATATTGTTCTGTTCCCTTATGCTCTTCATTTTTTCCCCTCTCGGAGATTTATGTTTTTTTTTTTTTTTTTTTTTTAATTTGATTGAGTAAATGTGCTTTGTTGTTCTTTGAAGCTATCGGAATAGTGGAAATGTATAAATGGGTATAAGGTTTTGGAATCGAACTTTGGGATTCTTGGACTCTTGATATTGCGTTTGGAACTTATCTTGGAATGCTCAACAGTTTTTTTTTTTTGTTTTTTTGTCTGGAATTCGAATGCTCTACTTAAATTTCAAAGACTCATGTTCTTTTTATGATCCTATTTTTGATCTCAAAATTTAGATCTGTGACTATAAGTGATACGAAATACAATTAGTAGATAGGATGGATTTGGCCTACAGAATTCAGGCACAATCCATTTCCTTGCTAAGTTTTTAACTTCTCAGTTGATATCTCATAATAATGTTCTAATCAAAGAAAGTACTAATTTTTGACACTCCTACAATCTTGAACATATTCTGCTTAAATCATTCTTAGTTGATGCATGTGCCTTTGAATATTATATCTCTAGCAAAAAATGCTTGATTTCTTCAACTGAAAGCTTTTCACAAGAAACTACCTGAAATAACAAATTTTAAGTCGAACTTTGGATGAAGATATTAACCAGTATACAATTAGGCTGAGCAAGAAAATGAGTAGAGGAAAATTTCAAATGACTGCACCTATTTCTTACCTCGAGACAGGATGTAACAAGCATGGCCTCATTGATGGTAGTTAAACTGGTATCGGTGAGTTCAAAGCCAAAAGCAGTCACCGCCTCCATAAATTTAGTAAACCCGCCTCGTTTCTTCCCGAATATCACCTTTATCCAGAATTTGTTCTCACAGATTTGTCTCACAGTAATATCTGGCTATAGACATCAATAGCGACACTAAGTTAAACGGCTGAATTGTCAAGAGACAATATATCCATGGTAACCTTGTCAAATTAGTTGTTAGAACCTGAATTCCAAGTGAGTTCATCTCTTCTACAGTATGGCATTCTTCTTGCCTTGAATCATTGCCTTCCACTGACGAGGCGTCCACATCCCAAAGCTGGTCCTTAAGATGGTCCACAGTCTGCTGAAGCGTTTTAATGTGAGCGATTGCGTCTTCAACAATGGTTGCTTTCTTCATCTAAAACAAGCTCCAATAACACACGACATCATAAACGTTTTAAAGTAAAAAATGAGCAGTGAGAGTGGAAATGCAAAGGAAAAAAGAAAAAAAAAAAGAAAAAAATGGTTTGGTGTAGTTACATTTGTAATTTGAGGGACCACTCCACGTAGTTCCATCATCCTGTCGTGAAGCCTCTGCCTCCTCCTCCGCTCGGCCTCAAGGTTCTTGGACGTACAAGGTCCGTTCTTGTTGTTCCGTCTCTTACGACTGTTGATCCTTCCTTGTTCGCTAATGCACAATTCATCCGTAGCGGAGCCTACAAATTGATCCATGCTGCGGAGACTTATAGTTAATTTCTGTCAGGAGGGAATAGAATAAGAGAAGAGTGCCCTTGCAATGTTATGTTAGTGTCTCATTTCAGGTGGTTGATATACCTGTATATATATCCGGTGGTCACAAGGGTAACATGTCCTTTCGTGTGTGCATGAGAGAGAGAGGCTGTTGAGATGCTTCGGTTATGATTTTGATGCTAGGCACGCTTCAAAACCCAACTAACTTTGGCAAGGGAGAGAGAAGTCCCATGCCATTCAGTTTTAGTTATATATAATATGCATATATGCATACACATACACATGCACATACTCATGTACATATACATATATATTTATGGTTTTGATGTATTTTTTGAGCCATCAATTATCCTTTTTGGTGCGGAAATATGTGAGGCAATGAATGTTAAAGCTTTTAGGCACTTTAGAATACAAGATAAATGGATGGGATGATGAATGGATAGTTAAGACACTCTAATTCTAAATTCCCTATGCAAAATGTATGGGATGATGATGATGATGATTAGGGTATTTGGTATTGTTGTTCTTGAATTTGTCACACATTTACAATTTGTCTCTCGACTTTTTAATTTTGACAATGTACCCCTTGCACTTATTAATCAGTAGCAAATTATCTTCATTGATAGCAATTTTAGTTCTTTGAATAAAATTTTACATGGATTGTTAGTTAAGAGTTTTAAAGTTTACTTTTTTTTATATATATAAATATAACCCAATTTTATATTAAAAATGAAAGTTAACTCAAAATTTTAAATTCTAATAAAAGCTTAATTAAAGATATTAATCACATTGAATTCAGGTTAAAAAATAAAAATGACGACTTATGACAATAATAAACAATTTATGTGCAAATTATATGTCAATTTCAGTAAAAAAAAAAACTAAAATCGCTATTAATAAAGTGATTTGTATAGATTTGTAAGTTCAAGGAAAACTTATTAAAATTAAAAATTCAAAAAGTAAATTATAAATATACCATAAGTTCAAGATCAAGAGTGCCAAACACCATTGTTATTGTTGTTGTTGTTATTATTGGTATTGTTGTTGTTGTTGTTATTGTTATTATTATTAGCTTTTATGGTGGTTGTACAAATGAGTGAGGTTTGCTAGGGCAGATATATTCCTGCAAAGTACAATTAAATTGTTAGGCAGTGCCAAAGATGTGGCATGCTACCCCAGGAAGACTTGAACCAGGGGGATTTTCAAGACCATAAGGACAGTGGTTGTTCTCTCATTTTTTTGGGACCACAAGCAGCTAGTCTCTAGTGATGGTCTAAACAATCATCAATTGGTCGTTGTGGGCACCGTACACTAGGAAGTCCTAGTGAAGCATATTCTTTTTTTTTTTTTATTTGACATATTAATTATGATCTTTCATCAAGGATCGAGGGAGCTAGAAAATTTTCAAAGGACAATGGTTAAACTTATTCTTTAAAAGGTTGGGTTAAATTAAAATTTCAAACTAAATGATTGTATAATGAACACTACAATCTAAAAATATACTTTTTCTGGGAAACTAAAAATCTCATAAATAATTTTTCCTTACTGTTTATATTTATTTTTTGTTTTTTAAGTCTGTATGTATCTTTTATTTATTTATTTATTTATTTATCTAGCCAAATGTATAAACTTAAATGGATTTGTATCCTAACTTTGGCTTATTTGAGTTTTTATACAGTTAAGAGTGTGAAATATACACTCTTAAAAATTTGGAGGCATGTTAAAATAGATACATAGTCGGCAGGCACATTTATGAATGGTCAAGTGAATGATCATTTGATCCGTGATTTAATTTTATGAGCAAAGAGTTTTTGAATTTATGTTTGAGGACAATGAGGATTCAAAATGTTTAAGTTCATTGTTCTAAAAAAAATGTTTAAGTTTGTTAAATTCATATGGAATATATGGATCCTGGTCGGTAAGAGGAAAATAAAAAAGAAAGGATAAAAATATATAATTTGCTTAAGAAAAATAGAGAACAAGGAGAACGCCATTATTTTATGGGGAATTTTTATAAGTTCCATCTCTTAAGATTTACTTTTTATAAATAACATATATTTTTATCTTTGTTATAATTTAACATGTAATATAAATAATAGTGTGATGTAACTTGTTTTAAGTGTGACATGAATAAACATAACTTTTAAAAATGTGGCATAAGATGTAATTTTCTCTTCTTTTATTTTGTTTTGAATGGATTCCCTATATTAAAGGGATTAGAATTACGACATGTTTGGAATAGCTTGTACTTTTACTTTTAAACAGTATAAAAAAAATCACAAGCTAAGGTGTTTATGGCTTTTTAATTAGAGTTTAGATAATGCATGAAAAAAATGCTTTTTTAATTTTATAATATCTTTTGAACCTGTTTGGTTACATAAGTCAAAAGTTATTATTTGATGTAAATAGTATAATTCAATGATATGGATGGAATTCTTAAATATAAAATTATGAGTGTAAATAAAAAAGTTTTTCATAGGTTTTTTTTAATAAATTAAAATAAGAAGAATAAGCCAAAAGCAGCTTAAAATAAGCCATTCCAAGCTGGCTTAATGTCATGAGCTTACTTTCACTAAAGGTACTCGTGCGGCTTTAGTACAGTCCCGATGCTAAGTCAGCCTAACTTGCTCGCATACTAGCCTAGAACACAAGAAAACACAAGAAAAGAAGGAGAACTCTAAAAGGAATGTTGTATTAGGCTAAGAGAACTTTACAAGGCTTATGATTCTTGGATTCCTTGGATGGTTTACAAATGAAGGGGTTGGTCCTATTTATAGGCATATCCTAACAAATGAACGGTCTAGATTGCATTGATCCAACGGCTACTATTTCCTATCTAAAATATTCTAGTAAAATATGGAAGGTATTTACAAGTGTGGGGTGTTCTAGAGAATTATATACTACTCTACATTGTCCCTAAGTGCTCTCAAAGTTTTAGAGAGTTCCAGAGTTGTCTTGAGTCTTTCAGGACGTTTTGGGTTCTTGAGGATGCTTTTGGATTGTGATGGAACCTCTTAGAATATTGTGGAACAGTGTAAATCACTCTGGATCTTTTTAGAATCTTCATTGGGCCAATCTACTCTCAAAAACGCCCAAGAAAAGAGAGAAGCCTCTTTGTTGCTCGGCAGGGTATGACATTAAGCTCCCTTAGCTTGACTTGTCCAGTAAGTACTTATAAAAGCCACAAGCATTTTTTCGTGGGTCACTCAAATGGGCTCATAAACAACTTTTGGATAGAATACGTCAAGCAGCTTAAAATAAACCATTCCAAACAAGCCACAAGTATTTTGAAGGACTTGAAATACCTTGCCTAATCTATTCTCTCATCTTTTCTATGTTATCAAACAATCATAGGGAAGTACCAAAAGCTATTCACTCATTTCCCTAACTTTAGTTTTCCCTCTTACCAAACAAGCTCTGAAAATAGAAAATCAACTTCGAAAAAAAAAGAGAAAAAAATAAGAGGAAAATGCTATAAACAAGGTAGGGGTGGAGCTATAAAAAGATGTTACAGCCATGAGGGTATTAAAAGGGTGTTTGGTAGTGGTAAGAATCACTCAGTTTCCATCACAAACTCAGTTATAAACAGTAAAAAATTTTCACATGCTATAATAACAATAAAAAAATTATTATAATATAAAACTTTCATATGTTATATTAAAAATAATTCTTATTATTTTTTTAAACACCCACTAAAAGAATAATGTGAACTGAGCCGAGCTACTAAAGAAAAAAAGAGTCCTTCTAACCCCTGTACGAACCTGCCGACCGTATGTTTAACATTAAAATATGCTTGGCAAATCTTAAAGACAAAGAACCATGAGCCCAGCACATGGGTCGAAGACGTAGGCCCGACTTGGTCCACGCACTGAGTCAAAAAAGCAAGCACAGGCTGAACTGTTTGGCCTGGTCCTTTTTGTCACCTACTCTCACCTAGAGTGTCATTGCCATCACAATGTGAATTTTAAAAAGATGTTTACTTGTAAAACTTTAAGTAGAAAAAAAAGTCGCTCCCCCGGTTTCCCTAAAAAAAACACTCTTTTATTTTATTTTATTTTTAAATAGGAATTGCAACGGTGTTAAAAAAAAAACATATTTTGACTAACTACAAGGATTTATGCCTTTTTTTCTCTAAAAAAGATTTATGGATTTTTTATATTTTATTTTTTTGCCTTGAAATGCTAAGGGTTTATGCAAGTAATTATTGCACCCGCCCCATCGCTTCACAGTTGTGTTTAACTCATTTCTCTTCCAGCCCCAAAGCTCCCAAAACCCCCAAATCCCTAGACCACAAAGGCACAAACAATGTCGTTCTCTCAGCTCCTTCAACGCGCCTTCTCAACCTCTGCCCAGACTAACCGCGCCACCGTCATCAAGTCCTCCGCCACCTATCTCTACAAGGAACGCAACCTCAAACGCCTCGTTGAGAAGTTCAAGAAGTCCTCCGAAGTCGACTGTTTCCGAACAAAAACCGGCATTTACGAAGAAACCGTACGCCGCCTCGCCGCTGCCAAACGCTTCAAATGGATCGAAGAGATCCTAGAGGACCAGAAGAAGTACAGCCATTTCTCCAAGGAAGGCTTTGCCGCCCGGCTCATTTCTTTGTACGGGAAATCCGGCATGTTCGAGAATGCCCAGAAGGTGTTCGATGAAATGCCCATGAGGAACTGCCGTCAGACAGTGCTGTCGTTTAGTGCCCTTTTGGCTGCATGCGTTAACTAGAGGAAGTTCGACTTGGTTGATGGGGTTTTCCGAGAGGTTCCGGCGAAGTTGGCCATTGAGCCGGATTTGGTGTCATATAAACACAGTCATCAAGGCGTTTTGCGAGATGGGTTCGCCGCATTTGGCGCTTTCCGTGCTCCATGAAATGGAGACCAAGGGACTTACGCCTGATATGATTTCCTTTAATACGCTTTTGAATGCATTTTATGGGAGTGATCGGTTTGCTGATGGTGATCGAATATGGTATCTGATGGAGAAGAAGTTTGTCGTTCCTGACATTAGGAGCTACAACGCCAAGTTGCTTGGATTGGCTTTCAATGGGAAAACGAATGAAGCTGTAGATTTGATTGGCGAAATGAGGGCTAAGGGTATCGAACCTGATGTGTTTAGCTTCAATTTGGTAATCGGAGGTTTTTTTAAGGAGGGGAACTTGGAGGGAGCTGAGCAGTGGTACAGTGAAATGAGAACGAGCGAGTGTTTGCCGACTAAGACGACCTTTGAGAAACTTATTCCCTTTCTTCATAAGCAGGGGGATTTGGAGCTTGCGTTTGAGCTCGCCCAGGAAGTTTTCACAAGGCGGTTCCTTCTAGATGTGGCATTGTTGCAGCGTGTAGAGGATGAGCTGGTCAAGGCGTCCAAGGTTGAGGAAGCAAAGAAGCTTGTGGAGCTTGGAAAGAATAATGATTACCGTCGGTGCCGCCTGAAGTTGCCTTCAGAGAACTAGTTCATACTTTTACTGTGATTCTCTTTCGTTGTAGGTTAAGTCCTTTGTGGTTTTAGATGCAAATCAAATTCTGAAGGAAAAAAAGATTATTTTTTATTTCCCCCCTTGTGTTGAGAGTTTGAATAATTCCCTAGTCCTTTTTTCCCCCTTAAAATGCCTCTGACGGGTACAGCAATGAAATTATCATATTTGGCTTATCTTCAAATAATTTTAGTAATTTATATATCGTCTTCTCTTGCTGATAAGATTCATGATTTTCTCGTTACTTTTGACTTGCTTGCACCTAACGTTTTCTGAGGCAGGGTACTTGGTATGATTCCTCTGCATATATGTTGGAGGCCTATAACGACTTCTGTTTGTAATTTCTGGTTTGAGGTTTATTGCTGCTTAGAACTTTGCCGAAAGGGGACTATAATATTTGAACGGCTGTTTCTGAATTCTTATGTAAGAAAATCTGATGTTAACCTTAAAGAGAAGACTACCATTACTTTTTCTCTTTGGCTGTGGAAAAGTGGTGCTTATTTTGATTCTAGAGTGGGATTGCCTTTGTTTTTCACTAACAGCAAATTCCAAATAGTTTCAAGCCATATGTTATTTTTAGCTTCGTTATGAACCACCCGAAACTTATAACTGTAAGAAAACTTGGATAATTCATTCAAATGGGAGATGTGTGAAAATCACGGTTCTCAGCATATACGAGGAAGCAAACAAATATTGGACTGTTTCATGCCTGAGTTGCACTTTGTGGACTTTTACTTTGTGAACATTCATCAAAAGAGTGTTTAGAAAGTATAGTTAGAACTAAAATTTTTGAACTAAAAACCGTAGCATGAAAAAGCTCTACATTATAACTCATTTTTTTTCTAATAACTATAGTCTTTAACGTATGAGAGCTTTATACTATAGCAACAAAAAATTTTGGTTAGAACTGATTTTGTCAAACACCATTAGGATTTTTTTTTTCTTTGCTAAATAGCACCATTAGGATTGGCGTGTTGTTTGTTTTCATCTTAATTCTTATGTAGGTTCTCCTCTATGAACGTAATTTTTGAGGAAGATGCATCAAAATATCCTACAGTCTTACCGTGTATCAACTTCGTTTTGAGGAAGACAAAGACAATTATTGAATTCAGTGGATATATGGGGATCATCCGCCTGAAAGGCGATACGATTACGGGTTTTGCTATACAAAATAGAAAATATATACACGATCATGAAAAGGTGATACAAACTCCAATAATATAATGATATAACTCCGGTGTTCATTTATTTGTTTTTCCCAATAATATCATCTAATATTAATTAAAATATTATGCCACACCTCTTAATTAAAATGTCACGTCACTTAAAATATTTTAATTAACGTGTTATAATATTATTGTAACAATATAAGGGATAAGAAAAGAAGAACATATGAGCTAAAATTACAATGTACATGGAAAACCTTCATTTACAAACAACCTATTCCGCTTGTAAACTCGAATAAAATGCTCAAAGGGATGGTATGTATGGAACATCCCGAACAGACATGCAAAGAGATAAAACAAAGATCGCGTGCACAAACAACTCATAGGTAGATTACTTACAATTGATGTAAATATTTGATCAATTAAATTCGAGTTTTTCATAGCCAGTAAGGTCCACAAAAATGCCAAAAAAAAAATCTAACGGACGAAAAAAAACAACCTAAAATTAAACAAATACAAAAATATGTGGTGCTAAAAGTCATTATTATTACAGTCGAAGCAAACAAAATAAAAATAAAAATGAAAAACCCACTAACAAAGATGACAAAGCTTCTAGCCGAGAGATAACCTCCAGGGTTGAAAACAACGAGTAAAGATTGGACATCAAATGAGGGGAAAAGCATTGCTCTCGTGCCGCCGAACCAGCACATTGGCACCAACCCGTGGCCCAACCTAACCACCCAATGCGCACTATCTGAGATGAGATCTCTAGAGTCGGGATCTTGAAGAAGTAACACGCTTGGAATTCCGCCCAAAAACATCCCGCACCTCCACACCATTCCATCTCTGATTTAGTACCTATGCCACTAAACAACAGAACTCACCCACCACCATCTGCCTTATCGAATGAGCTCATGGACGAAAACAAAAGTCCGGGAGATTGGCAACATGCTTAGAGAAAATGTTAGCACTCTGGCAAAAATACACCTTTTTTTTTTCCTCTCCTTCGAAGGGTTAGTTACGTTTCTTAACTTTGGTATGACATTTATTCATCATGCATTAACATGATCTTAAAATGAACATCATAGAAAGAATTTGTGAAAATCATAACGATATTTAGCTCATTTTGAAAAAGTCATTTCAAATCTATTGAATGGACCATTTCAAAAATAAAATTCATATAATTACATAATACTATATTAGAAATGAGCATTCATGAGGAGATTCATATTCTAAATTTTTAGTAGTTCACAATTTATTTATAAATTTTCAGAGATTTACATCCATAGAATGGTGCCTCTAAAAGAAAAAAAAAAGTGACTCCAAAAGGTCAAGTCAAAACTGGACCTTTTGAAAATCAATTTCTGACAGGCCATTTTCAGACCTTACCATTAAAATTATAGGGGAAAATCCAAGCAATGAAAAAAGAGTATTTATACTAGTAACCAAAACAGAAAAAACAAAAGGAACTAAATTCCCTAATAAGCCCAAATATCAAGCATAGCATAATCTTAGTTTACATGGCTACACTTTCATAGAACATGAATTTCATATGCTGCTCAAGGCGTGGAAGGCGTTGGTTGTCGTCGTAACTATACATCAATGGTACCAGCCTCGCAAGATTAAGAGAAGCCTTGACGAATGTCGAAGGAAGTGGGTTTGGAGAGAGGCACAGCTCCTTGTTGAGGCACTTCCAAGCATCCGAAATCTTTTCAATTAAGTTCGCTCTCGCCTCTTCAATGGAAGAGCCTTGTTTTTCCTTCATGTAGCAGTCCACGTATGATCCATCATGCCCCTCTTGATTCTCATCCTATATTAATATGCATCTTTGTGCGTAAGCTATTTGAAATTGTTGCATAATTTCAACTTCAAAACTCTAACCGTTATAGTGTAAAACTTTTATATATTACAAAACTTAGTGTTTAAGTTTAAATTTCAAATTTTAACTTGGTTCCCAACTACTCTAATCATATATGTTGTATGTGGTACTTTTTTCCTGTTCAGTATTATTGGAATCTTTCATTTCATTTTCAAGGATGCAACAAAAAATTTTAACTCCAATTGAATTAAACTAAGGTGTTTGACAAGTGTAGATAGAACCATAGTTATGCTTCAAAATATTGTAATATGTGAAAGCTTTACACTGTAACAATTTTTTATTTTTTTTTTGTAGCATATAAAAACTTTACACTATTTAATAACCATAACTATAGTTCTAATCATGATAATCAAACACCATGAAATAAAACGTGAAAATACTTACGAAGTGTATATACTGTTCCTTATCCTTCCCAGTTTGGATGGATTAGCAAGTCATGAAATACGTGTGCGCATGAATTATAATCCATATTATCCGGAATCATTCATTAAAAAAAAAAAAATTCGTGCAAATCATCAAATGAGTCTCAACCGTGAGGTTTAGCATCATGCATCTCAGACCATATGCAACAAGTCAAGTCATCAACTACAACAGGGTTATTAATCTTTTTATATTATCTATCTTAAGTTTATTTAAACACTATACTTTAGATTTTAGATCTCATCAAATTTATACTTTTAGATTATATTTAATATATAAATTTATATTTTTTTCCCAATCAATATTCAAAATTGATCTAAAAAATTAGCCAAAATACCCTCAATTGAAAAATAAGAGAATTTTACACATTTAAAAAACTTTATACTAAAATTTTTGATTTCATAAATGTATAAAATACCCTCAAAAATAGGTATTTGGTATGTTTTTATTTTTGTTTTCTTTTATTTTTTAAAAGTTTTAATTTTTTTCTATTTTATTTAAAGATAATTTGATCATTCTAAAGATTAAAATCAACTATTGACTGAAGTAAAGTATAAATTTATATCTTAAATTTGATATAAAAATATAGATTTGATACGATTAAAAATTAAATGTATAAATTTTGAATTAATTTAAAACAAAAAACAAAAAAAGATAAATATTTCATTAAAATATTACTATATCAATCCAAATATCATGCTACTTTAAATATTTTAATTGATATAGTAAATTATTATTCATCGGATACAAAACAAAAAATGTATAAGCTAAATCATTTTTATTTTTTGTTTTTGTGATGATTATAGGCATAAGATGACGGTGAAGCTACCTCCAGCTCCTTCAAAGGGCTAAGATTTAAATCTCTTACCTCAGATTTTAAAAAAGAAAAATCCTTTTTGCGAGATCTAATCATATGAGATCGACACTTGTCTTGCATTTTGTGGCGGTTATTTTATATCTATGATAATTACTCTCAAGTAATGTAAGAGGAAAAAAGAAAATAAGAGACAATTATTGTCACTATTAATAATATTAGTTACATGACAAGACACATAAGTGTCAAGTCTTGTCTGTGCAGAAAAAGTCGTTTTGAATTATCATAATAACGTCACAGAAATCCTCACAGAACAATTTATATAGGGCAGTCCTACATAGCCGAGCGCGCTACAACCCGCTTCTCTACAGGGCTGGGCCCACCGGGTGAGTACCACATGTGGGGCTCAGTCATGTGAGGGAAGCGGACTATAGCTCGTTGAGACAAAAAAAACTTTTTCATTTGTATCACAAGAGCATCTTGTTTTAGTTATTAAATTAATTTTTTAACGGTAAAACATATATTTCAAAAAGGTTTTATCTGGCTTTATAAATTTTTATCATGTATAATCATAAAACAAATTGTTAAAAAATTAATCTAATGGTTAAAATAACATGTTTTATCGATAACGTAAAATTGTTTTCTCTATTGTAAGAATTCTCTAACATCACTAATAATGTAGACTCTTTTAAGAGACTTTGATAGAAACCCTATCAATGATGTACGTTCTGAAAACATTAAATCTTATTAGAACTATTTTTCTTATAAATATGACGGTTGAAAAAGAAACGCCTATTGTTAAATATCTTTTTTGCTTCTTACAAACTAATTAGAACTTTTTTATTTATTTTATTTTTTCCAAGTAGTACCATCGTGTCACTATCCCTGTGAACCACAAAAAAAAAAAAAGGAACACCGAACATGCGTAAATAGGAACCAAAAATAGTGTCAATTTGGTGATATCAATGTTAATTATATCTGATTAATGTTGGAGTATTTACCTTGGCACTTCCCAGGTCATCCCAAAGCCTGAGAATTGCTGCTGTGGACGTTATAATCGCAGGCATGTTGTCCACGAACTTCACTGTATCTTGGGTTATACCTTGACCTAACAGAAAGAATATGTGGACCAACACCACATGCACTCCCGAGCTAACCACACCATTGCTCAAATACTCTTCCGCCTTTGGGACTTTCCCTGATGCAAACCATCTTGCTTCCACTAAAAACGCGTCACACAAGGTCCCCCACTGCACCACACATAGATTAATATTAACTATGACTAGTTGTGATAATCTCTCACATCACGACTCAACGGAGTAAGAATGTATAGCATCATGCTATATAACAAAGGATATATCCAAACTTGAAAAACATGTGCCGCCTTTCGAAGAGAATGCAAAGGGTCCCACCCGTGCTCTTGATAGACCTTGTGGCTGATTTCATTAGTTAAATTATCAAGGGCTTTGAAGCACATGTTCATGTAGTGAGGAAGTTTCTCTATGATAGTGATATCCCATCTGAAAATTAATGTCGGCCACTATTAATATCAATATGATATAATTCATCGTACAATAATGGTTCATCGGTACTATTTTCAATAATTGTTGAGACGTACCTATTGACCGTCTTTGTGAAGAGAATGAGTTCATCAAGTGTCCCATAAACGTCAAAAATGTCGTCTATTACCTAGATAAATGAAATAGGTTTTGTTAGCTCAACCGTGTGCTGCAACAAGCTTGGATCTGTTAGGCATGCCATGGACCATATGTACCACTTTAGAGGTTGGTCCCTGGCAAATGTTAACTCCTTAGCCAAACCTTTGCCTCTCCACCACCTGGACATTGTTCACAAACACAATTAAACAAAAAAATAATAATAAAGACAGTCACGTGATCTTATCTAGTCAGACGGAAGTAATGAAGAAGCGTTCATGCAATTAACTATTCGCCAAAGATGTTAACAATTTATGGTCAAATAATTATATCACAATTAGACGACGTCAACTTATGAAAAGAATTTCTTTTTCAAGAAATTTCAAAATTCTACAGTTATTTTTTTTAATGAAGAAAGAGGACAACTAGTATCAAGGCACCATAGTAGCCCAATTACTAAGTTGGTGTCTACTCAAAATTTTACGAAAATTTTATTATAGACAGCAAATTTGAATTATAAGAACATTAACGGTTGTCTAATAACAACTTTATCAAATTAACATACTGGGAGATTTGAAAAATTTCCCTCCTGTGTAGAGACTGAACTTGATTGAATTCAACTTTGGCAAGTTCTTGTAAGACATTTGTCCATCTGTTGGTACTTTGAGAAGTAGTACCGAAATGGTTCTTGGCAGTGAACTTGGCCCAGCTCTTGTGGCATGGATTCTCCAACGTGTATGTGACAGCTCTCGCCCGAGGATGATCATCACCAAGGCATGCCATTGACGCAGTTAAGAGCTGACCACTAAATAGTTTGGCTTCGTCAAGAACATCCTCTCCCTTTATGCTGAGATGTGAAGCTTCATACAACCCCATCAACCCATTGATGTCTTCACTAAGCCTTGACTTGAAGGTTCCTCTCTTGTCCTTGAACACGTTAAAAATCTCTGAAATTACACACATAAATTTATCAGTTATAGATTTAGATATTTGCAAGGTATAATTGTTTTATATATATATATATATATATATATATATATATATATAGAATAGTAGGTGAGGATTTAAAATCTATATATTTTTTTTTTTCTTATTAACTTGTGGATAGAGGATTCAAATTTTATATTTTGCGGTAAAGTATTATACAAGCAAAATATAGAATTTTGGTACGAACCAGCAGGCACGAAGTACCCTTCTTGTCTCAGGAGTCCAAAAAGAAGCGCCGCATCATGAAGGTTGTCTTCATTATGTTCGTAATGATTAGTGTAATGATCAAATAGCATAAACTGTTCTTTTAGAATCGCTTCAACGTCTTCCTGAAAAAAGTAATCAATGCCCGGCCGTTGGATAGCATCTATCATTTTAAGACCCTCAGATGGATCTTCTCCTGCTTGTTTGCATATAACATGCTTGAAGACATTCAAATCCTGCAAAAATAAGAAAGCAAATAATCAGCCAATGTGTGTGTCTATATATATATGTATATCATCCAGAAACTCACTTTGTTATTGTAAGGGTATTTTGTCAGATGGTGAACATCCCAATTTTCCAAGGAAGTACTACATAGCAAACTATTATCACGGGCAATGCTCCAGTTTTGTGGTTTATAATTAGAATTCGTAACTAGATTAGTGTTGTTTTTAAGGTTGGAGGTTTCAATTTCTGGATATCGGCTCGGAGAAATTAAGGGATGTTTAAAGGAATTTTCTGCAGAAAAGGCGTTCGAAGACAAAGCCATAGAGGATAAATCAGGTAAAACAAATTTAATCTAGGGGGCGAGAGAGAGATATTATAAGAGGAGTATATGTTGATAATACAAAAGGAATATGGAGTGAGCCCTTTATATAGGGTGATTTTTGTTATCTGGAAGATACAGCGGATGACTCGCTCGTCGTGTGCGAGGCTGTGGGTCACCTTAATGTGCTTTGTGGACGTTGTGTAGATTTCACTTTTAAGAGCCGTGACATGTATGAAGCGTGTTTTCTTCTTGATCACTAATATAGTTTGGTTGAGTGGGGAATCTTAAAACATCTACAATGTCCGTGGAATACATCAAGGCGATCACAGCCTCACAAATGGCTAGCGAGTCATCTATTCTTTCAGGATGTCAGTGTGTAGAACTTCAATATGGGTTATCCACGAAAAATATCCACAGAATGTCCAAAATGTTCCGATTCGTCCTCTTAGTTCTGGTCATGCCTTGGGTTATCTTTTTACCCTTCTGTTTTGCTCCCTGTTCCTCGCGAGCTCTCGCTCACATCGCTCGTTTTCTTCTTCAAGGTCAATCCACCCCTTGGCCCTATTCAAGGCCTCTTGGGTCGTCAGCGGGTACACTGAGAAGATGTTATTTTGAATGGGGACTTGTGTAACAGTCCCTTCTTCAATGCTTTTTAAGCCATTCTATCTTCTAAGTCTAAAATCTTTGAAATTGTTTTACTAAACCTCTTAATATATGCCCATAATGACTCATTTGGCTTTGAATCATTAACCAGAGGTCCTTGGTTGTCTTGTCTATTTTAATGTGCATAGAATAGGCTTTGATGAAAGAATCCACCAACTCTTTAAAGCTATCGATTATTCCTGCAGATAAATTAATGAACTATCGGAGGGCTGGTCCTCTTAAACTCTGTGCAAATAGCCTGCACATCATCTCATCCAATATCGAATGTAGAATGTTCATTGCATTAAGCACATTATTATACTAAAGGAGGTGATCTTTTGGGGTCTGCGATCCCATTGAATCATGCGAACACAAGATTCTCATACTTTGGTGGGACAACAGAAGTAATTCTTCTAGTAAAAGAGGTCATTGAGTGTTGGTGTCTTGCTCGTAGCCTTGGTCACTTTCTAGTCGATCTTTTCCTTGACCAACCTGGTATTATGATCAAGCATGTCTCGCATCATCTGTTGAACAGCCTCTGCAATTAACAAGGCCAAGATTAGGATAGCTTTTGCCTACACTATCTACTCGATCTCTTTGTTTTGCTGTCTGGATGTTTGTGGCTCTATAGCCTGTGGAGTGTTCATAGCTGCAGTAATTGCTGTCACAATTGGTGTCGTTATAGTCGTTGCTACTATAGTTGTCTCTATGGTGTCGACATTGCGTATAGTGGCTACATCCTTCCAATGGGACTATAAAAGGGTTATTTCCTAGTTGGCGATGGTGTTTGGTATTGACACAGTGCAGCTGTTGTGATTGAGACTGTTAAGTATTCAAAATAGGGATAGTAGTATGAGTATGCTAAGAGCTGAGAGTTCTAGTAGCTGATATGGCTTCTGAAAGCATTGTTCTCACTATTGAGTTGCTTGAGTCACTTGTCGTGCTCCTAGGAACAAGTCACTTGTTCCTGAAGCTGCTTCTTCAGAGTTTTTACCTCCACAGCAAGAACCTCAATCTACTTGTCTCCTTGAGATGCAGTTTATGTATTTTCATACTACTCATCACACGCATTCTGGTTGTCTATGCTGTCTGCCATGTCTGTTAAAACTTTCAAAATCCTCGAGTTAGTGATTTGAGGGCCCCATGGTGGGCGCTAAACTATAAACGTTGGATCATAAGCGGAATTTATAGTAATTCACTCTATAATGAGTGCTACGTCTATTATTCTTC
>CAMOHE010027478.1:0-19694 GCA_946598075.1 Artocarpus hirsutus
TAAGGGAACAGGAGTGAATAAATTGTGAAGCAAGGAGGAGATGGGGGGGTATTGATTTCTATTTAGATTCTTACTAAGTATGTAATGGGAGTGCAGGGCTCACTCGAATAGCCCCTATCTCGTCTATCCAATTCCAAAGTTATTAATAAAGAGTGAATTAAAGTTTCCATCGTTTACCTGTGTGAGCTTCCTCTTTGATTAACTTACTGGTGCTTACCAAATTGGTATCAGAGCCGGCAATTGACAGGATGGCAGCCGTGGCGAAAAAGCTTGAAGATCGCTTGGAGAAAGTGGAATCAAGCAGGGAGATCTTCCAAAGTGAGCTGGACGAGGTGCAGACTGATGTGAAGAAGCTTTTCCAACTAGAGGATGGAATGGCCAAACTGCTCTCTGAATTGCAGGGAATTCGCCGTCATCTCTCAGGGGGAACTTCCGACATACCATCAGCGAAGAAGGATACGCCCACCATGCAGTCGAAAGCCTCGATGGCCGAGGTAGAAATAGGCGAGCATCAGGGAAGCTTAGAGACCCGAGATGGTCAAGAGGGCAGGGGGAGGATGGAGTGTCGGACATGGCGAGTGGAGATGCCCACCTTTGATGGACAAAACCCAAATGGATGGATTTTTAAAGCTGAGAGATACTTCACGCTCAACCGCTTGAGCGAGTCTGAGAAATTAGAGGTTGTTGTAGTGAATCTTGACGGAGAGGCTTTGGCATGGTTTCAGTGGGAGGATGGCCGACGTACTGTGCAGAGTTGGACGGAGTTGAAGGGGATGATCACTGATCGTTTCCAACCAACCCAAGAGGGTAATCAGTGTGAGAAATTGCTTGCGCTTCGGCAGGAGTCCATTGTTCGGGAGTATGGCCGGCAATTTGAACTCCTCGCTGCACCCCTCGTCGACTTGTTGGAGCAAGTTCTAGAGAGTTCGTTTATAAACGATCTGCGTCCAGAAATCAAAGCAGAGGTAAGAGTTTTGAAGCCCCAAGGGTTGGGCCACATAATGGATATGGCCCAAAGAATTGAAGATAAGCATTTTCAATTAGGGCTTGTGAAAAACTCTCCTCATGTGACTAGTGCTTGGACACGGCCCAATTCTAGTACCCACCCTTATAGCAATTCGAAGCATTCTTTGGGTGGACCGAATATGCAGCAAAGTGTATCTGAAAGGCCTCCTAAAGGCGCCACATCCTCTTTTAGGAGATTAACTAGCGCAGAAATCCAGGCAAAGAGAAAAAGGTTTGTGTTATGGGTGTAATGGAAAATACACTTTTGGCCACCGCTGCCCTAAACGGGAATTGCAGGTGTTGGTGATTCAAGGTGAGGACAATGAATCGGAGGAGGCAACGGAGTCTGAGGAAAATAGCATACCAGAAGAAGTGGCGAAGGTCACCTTGAATTCAGTAGTAGGACTCATTGCTCCACGGACAATGAAGCTTAAAGGGATTGTATAGCAACATGAGGTAGTGGTACTTATTGATTGTGGAGCTACCCACAATTTTATTTCCCTTGATTTGGTAAAAAAGTTAAAGTTTTCGATTGAGGTTACTGGAAATTATGGGGTGGTAATGGGTACAGGAGTTACTGTTAGAGGAGAGGGTGTGTGTAAAGGGGTTGTCTTGTCATTACAACAGTTAGAAGTTGTAGAGGATTTTCCACCGCTCAATTTGGGAAGCACGGATCTCATTTTGGGAATGCAGTGGCTGGCTTCTCTAGGGGCTATGCAAGTCAATTGGTCATCTCTCACTATGAAGTTTCGAATAGGCAAGACCTCTGTTTGTCTGCAAGGTGACCCTAGTTTGTGTAAAATGGCTATTTCGTTGAAGGCCATGCAACGGGTAGTGCGACATGAAGGCCACGGTATTCTCGTGGAAGTTCGGTCAAGTGAAGTGGAGGAGAAGCATGCAGTCAGCCATACTTTTTCGGTTCTAGCTGCTATACAGTCAGTCCTGCACCAGTGGAAATCTGTATTCCAACCACCGCAAGGCTTGCCGCCATTAAGAGGCCGCAAGCATGCCATTGTTCTCAAGGAAGGGGCGTCCCCAGTAAATGTGCGGCCCTACCGTTACCCGCAGGTGCAAAAGGCGGAAATTGAACGCGTAGTTGCGGAAATGTTAGCTGTAGGTATAATCCAACTAAGCAACAGCCCATTCTCGAGTCCGTGCTCTTGGTCAAGAAGAAGGATGGCAGTTGGAGGTTCTGTGTGGACTATGGGGCTCTCAACCGTGAAATGGTTCCCAATCGTTTTCCAATTTCGGTGATTGACGAACTATTGGATGAATTGTATGGCGCAACACCTCAAGTCAGGTTATCATCAGATTAGAGTCCATAGTCCGGACGTCCCAAAAACAGCTTTTCGTACCCATGATGTCCACTATGAGTTCTTAGTGATGCCTTTCGGCCTCATGAATGCACCAGCCACATTTCAGTCACTTATGAATGAGGTATTTCGGCCTTACCTACGCAAGTTTGTCTTAGTATTCTTTGACGATATACTAGTGTACAGCCGCACTGTTGAGGAACATGAGGAGCATTTACAGATAGTTTTGGGAGTGTTGCATCAAAATAAGTTGTTTGTTAATGAAAAAAAGTGCATCTTTGGGCAACCTAAAGTAGAATACTTGGGACATATTATTTCGGTATAGGGGGTGGCTGCCGATGAATCAAAGGTGGCAGTAATGAAAAATTGGCCCATTCCTACCAACTTGAAAGAACTACGGGGCTTCCTTGGTCTCACAGGATATTATTGCAAATTTGTGGCCAGTTATGGCTCCCTTGCACTTCCCTTGACAAATCTCCTTAAGAAAGACAACTTCAGTTGGAATGTGGAGGTTGAGCATGCTTTCAATTCTTTAAAACAAAAGATGACTGAGGTTCCAGTCCTTGCTTTACCCAATTTTAGCCGCCCATTTATTGTGGAAACGGATGCCTCTGGAGTGGGGGTGGGGGCTATTTTAATGCAGGAACAAAGGCCTATTGCTTATTTCAGTCAAGCCCTCTCCCCTCGAAATTGCCTCAAATCCGTATATGAGAGGGAATTAATGGCTATTGTCTCAACAGTGTAGAAATGGCATCCATACCTTCTGGGACATCGTTTTGTCATTCGCACAAAGCAACGAAGCTTCAAACTTCTATTAGAACAATGAGTTATTAGTGAAGACAATAAGAAGTGGTTGTCCAAATTGTTGGGTTATGATTTTGAAATTCAGTACAAGGTAGGAGGGGAAAATAGAGCGACAAATGCTTTGTCTCGCGTATCTGCCACTACAGAATTGGGGGTTCTCTCAGCTCCCATGGTGTTGAACACCGAGGAACTAGCACAGCAGGTGGCATTAGATGACCGGTTGGCACGTATTGTGGCAGATCTCAAACAAGACCCAAAGGCACACCCAGGTTTCACCTTTGAACGGGACCGCTTGTTTCATGAGGGGCGTTTAGTCCTCTCACACTTTTCTCCATTTATCTCTGATTTGCTTCAAGCCTATCATGACGGTGCTCTTGGAGGACATTCTGGAGTTTTGAAGACCTACCAACGCTTAGCAACTGAATGGTTTTGGTTCAGTATGAAAACCGATGTGATGTCCTATGTGGCAAAATGCCAGGTCTGCCAACAACAAAAATATATGGCGTTAGCTCCGGGAGGTCTTCTGCAGCCTTTACCCCTACCCGAGCGAGTTTGGGAGGACTTATCTATGAATTTTATTGAAGGGTTGCCTAAGTCGGAGGGATATTCTATAATCCTGGTAGTGGTTGATCGCCTTAGTAAATATGCCCACTTTATTCCCTTAAAAGACCCATATATCGCAGTGACTGTCGCGACTGCTTTCATCCGGGAGGTGGTTCGGTTACATGGGATTCCCCGCACCATCGTTTCGGATCGAGACCGAGTTTTTTTGAGCCTATTATGGACGGAACTCTTCAAACAGTAGAATTCTTCACTTTTACGGAGCACGCCCTACCATCCTCAAACTGAGGAAGTAAATCGTTGCCTTGAAACTTATTTACAGTGCTTCTCCTCTGCAATGCCCAAGCAATGGTATCGATGGCTGCCTTGGGTTGAATTCTGGTACAACACTAGCTTTCATACTGCCACAAAGACTACGCCTTTTCGTATTTTGTATGCACGAGATCTTCCTCCTTTGATCCGCTATGTTGCGGGAACTTCTCAAGTGGCTACCATGGATCAAGATTTATTAGACCGAGATGCTATGTTAGAGGAATTAAAGCAGCATCTCTCAGGCTCAGCAAAAAATGAAGTCCTAGGCAGATGGTCATCGACGAGACATGTAGTTTGGGATCGAAGATTTAGTCTTTCTCAAGCTGCGCCCATATCGACAACAGTCCTTGGCACGACGTCCGCTTGAGAAGTTGGCTCCCTGCTATTATGGACCATTTGAGATCTTAGAACGAATTGGAGCAATTGCATATCGCCTTAAGTTGCCCCCATCAGCTTCTATCCATGATGTTTTTCGTGTTTCTCAATTGCGAGCAGCTAAGGGCAGCTCTTTTCCAAATTGTTCTTTACCTCCGCAGCCTACTTCTGACTTGCAGTTAGCCGCAACACCTGCTGAGTTACGTGGGGTGCGACAGATTCGTCAGGGGGCATCTACTATGATGGAAGTTCTCATCCATTGGACTGACCTTCCTACGCATGAAGATACTTGGGAGTCGTTTGAGGAAATAAACACTCGTTTTCCTGCCTTTCACCTTGAGGACAAGGTGCATAAAAAGGCTGAGTTGGCAACAGCAATGGTTTTGAGGATAATTTGAGAGGAAATTGGTGACGTAAGGGCAATTGAGGTGGAACGTAGCAAGCTTGAGAAGGAGTTCCCGAGAATTCAGGAGGGAGAGAACGTGGTTGGTTAGGCAGTTGTGTCTCAAGGAAAGTGAGTAAAGGAACGGGAGTGAATAAATTGTGAAGCAAGGAGGAGATGGGGGGTATTGATTTCTATTTAGATTCTTACTGAGTATGTAATGGGAGTGCAAGGCTCACTCGAATAGCCCCTATTTCGTCTACCTAATTCCAAAGTTATTAATAAAGAGTGAATTATAGTTTCCATCGTTTACCTGTGTGAGCTTCCTCTTTGATTAACTTACCGGCGCCTACCAGAATGGTGGTTTTAGCAAAGGAATGGTAAGAGTAGACAGGTGAGGCAGTAGAGTCACCCATCAATAACACAACAATAAGATCTATTGTGCCAATCATGGAAAGGGGTTATGATCATGTGACTGTTAAGCCATGAAATCACCCTTTTATGCATTATCATACCATTAAAGGTTAGTGGCTGCACTTTCAACTTGGACTCCTCTGGTAACAAACTAAATCAGGCACAAGGGAAATGACATGGGGAAGTTGCCTATACACACCATCAAAGCTATTGTGAACCACATTTCTGAATCTTATCTTTATAATTCCTAAGTATACAAAATAATAATTTTAGCATAAGATGTCATGCTTTCAGCCTCACCCCAAGATATCTAAATCTTCAATGGCAATTCTTAATTTCTACAAGAATTCAAAAGTTTGGAAGTTTCCAAATTACTCATAGTGAGGACAACTGAAAATTTAAATACTTAAAAACTAGAAAGCGCAAGCCCAAAAGCAAAGATACAAAACAGGATAAAAAAGATAACTGAAAATGAAATAGATTTGTCTTACTTGTGATTGCTGAGCGTTGTGCGCGATCTTCCACTTCTATAGCCACTTGAACCAGTCCCCCTTCTAACTGTGATATGCAGGGCGGAACGGGAGCATCCTAATGCACATATCGAGAAAGTAATAGGGGATTTTCACAATCTCACTCCATGTGGAATGTCAGCAACTTTAAAATGGAAACAAACAGTCATTGTGAATGAATATGATCTTTCCCAAATAAACTGCCTGGTACTTGATAACACCATCCACTACAACCCATATGAGATAATGGCTAGGACGAATAAAGAAACATAGTGTGAGAAACATGAAGAAATTTTAATTCTGAAAGCATGAATTTATTTACTTCCAAAAAAAGTAGGTATTATTATTATTTTTTTATCAAATGATGATCAAGTTAAAAAAAGATAACGTTAAAGCATACCAAAATCTATTTCACCTGAGGGTTGGTTTCTGCAGCAACCGTACTTAAAGCGCCATCAACAACATAAACGAATGAAGCAAATTCCAAATCCTCCTCGGCACGATAGCAGACAAAAAGCCCACATCCCAGACAGTTCATTCGAAACTGCTTCTCCAATTTCCCTTCACCCCTATATAATGAACAAGATAATTGATTAAGCTTCCATTTTCTTATCCTAAACTGCTTGATACTAGTATTTCATCACAATATCTAACACCATACACTGAATGTCAAACATGATTAAATTACCGCTTCAGAAGAACCTTTCCACCCTCTGTAATGTTCAATCGTGCGAGATGTTTCTTCTTGTCCAACACATGTGCTTTGTCAGTCTTTCTTTTTGGCATTTTCTGCAACTGGGTATCTTACAACAACCACAATTCAGTATCGGAAATAGTAAACAAACGACCTTCTTAACCAATTATATTAGTTTTCAGGGAAATTTCCATTTTCAGTATACAAAAAAAAAAAAGAAAAGAAAAGAAAAAGTTGCCAGTATCTGCTCCGTGCATGATCTCAACTAATTGAAATTAAAATTAAGAAATAATCTCAAACATGAGTTTTTCCTTGTTTAAACAAACAACTAGAATGAAATTGCTTATTCGAAAGATAATATAAAATGTAAATTGAAGGGATTTTGGAGAGAGAAAAAACCAGTAATGAGGACGTGAGATCCACAGTGCTTGCAGTAATAGACGAAGAGGTCAGAATCGGCACCATCCGGAGCTGCGTCTTCGCTAGAGTACGTGTGTGTTGTTCTCTTAGGCATTATTACGCCCTTTCTTTCTTTTCCGTTCGTCCACTCAAGAAGAAGCTCTGGAATGGAGTGGAAGTTGAGCCGTTCGATGGTAAAGGAGAAAATTTTACTGGCGCTGGCGTCCATCTATCTATCTAATGCCGAGATAGCGGGTTCACTTGGCAGGTTTAGCCTGTAAGAGTCGAAGCCCAGCCCCCCCAAAGCCCAATGTCCAGCCAACTTCATTTTTTTTTTTTTTTAAAAGAAAATTATATGTTATGTCATCTTTCTAGCCTCTATTTTCATGCCACAAAAAGATTCTAACAATTTAAAATGTCACAAAAAATTCAGAAAATGAGTTATTAGTGCCACAAAACATATTTTCTCTTTCTTTCCTCTCACTCTCTTTCTCCCATTTTTTCTCTCTCCGTTTCTCACATTCTCTCTCTTCCTTTTTCTTTTTCTTTGTCAATCTCTCTCCTCTCTCTTTGATCTCTGAGTGACGACAGCCATCTCCGTCGAAGATGAACCACCTTAGAGATTGGAAGGTCCCAAAGACAGGTCGTGAGATCGGGAGTTTGCCTACAAAAGACGACGATAAGCTCCAATCGACCTCCATTCACTTGTGAAGAGTAAAAACAAAGCTCGTCAACTATGTTAATCAAATCTCTGGTCAATCATAGTTCCATAAGTCGATCAAATCTCCATTCATCCCTCTCTTTTTCGATTAGATTTACATTTTTCTCATTTTCTTAAACTTTTGTTGATTATTTTAGTTAGATTTGATGGTTCAGATTTAGTGGGTCAATAAGGTCCCGAAAGACAGGTACAATGTTGCATTTAAGAACCTGCCTAACTTGCTTAAGTTTGGCCATGATAAAATTAGGCGTCACTAAGACTGTTGGTTTAGACACTGAAAAACAATGAAAATAGGAGAAGCAAAAAAAAAACGTGTATAATAACAAAAAATTTCATAAAACTTTTAGGCATACTCTATACACTGTTGCAAACGAGCCTTATAATGACAACATTTTTTGCAATGACAATTGTCAACATGAATATTCCGTTTTTTCCAGCGACAAAGCGTCACAATTATGGAACATTTTTGAGACAACATGCCGTCGCATTGCATGAACATGTCATTGCAAAAAAGAAAGCACATAACTATTCATATTTGCGAAGACGTGTCATCGCAATTAGTGGTTTGGCGCCAAAAATATTTGGCACTAGAGGGCTAGTGCCAATATGCTAGGTATTTGCGATGACAAAGGCATTGCAAATACCATTGTGTACAGGTGGCGATAACACTCTATACATGTGGGGCGAATTGTAGAGTTTTTTGAAACAACAATGTCGTCTCAAATACCAAATGGTTAATAATTGTCTTGCACTCTATGCCACAGTTCCAAAGGCCTTTTTTTGCACCCACAATTTCCTTTTTCTGCAACTGCACATCGTTGCAAAGACTAATCGTTAGTAGCTGTCTCACGCTATTAGTCACAATAGCAGTGAGATTATTTTTGACAACATATGTTGTCGCAAAAAGTGAGAATTTAATTTCGTCACAAAAAATTTTGGTGGAGAAAAGGATGCTTTAATGAAAATTATTTACGACAACTTTTTTTAACAATCATCGCAAAAGATTACTTTGTCAATATTTTTTTCCTAGATTAAGTGGGACGATGTCATTTTCATGACCTTTTGCGACAAAATTTTTAATTATTTAAGACAATAAAAAGTCATCACAAAAAAGTTTGCATATAAACAAACCCGAGAGCTCTCTTTCTCCTATTTTCTCTAGTGAATTCTTTTTCCTCCATGATTTCTCTCTGTTTTCTCCACCCTATTCGACCTCAAAGCTCTCCCACAATTCTAAAAATTCACAGATTTATGAGCTTTGTATTGTAAAAACTCATATTATTAAACAAAAACCATAGAAATCTCCCTAAATTAGGAATTCCCCAAACTTTTTCTAGTTGAGTTTTTAGAGCTTTTGGTTGTTTTGCGGCGGCCATCCACCATTGAAGATTTTGCTACCATCCTCATTTTCTAACCCCCGTTCTTAGTGGGTTTTAGATTATCTAAGTTTTTAAAATTTTGGTATTTGGAATATTTTTGGAATTGTATTGTGAATTGAATTTTAGGAGTTATAAATATGCTATTTTGATTGTGATTTCTTGTTGAATTATGAATTGTGATTGTGATGTTGTTGGAATTATGGATTGTTTTAATATGGATTGTTGTAAAATTGAATTTTTGGGCATTTCATGCTTCAGACGAGCGATGGATCCCTAGTGTTGACTAAAGCTGTAAGAGACATCTATTTTTATTTTCATAATTATAAGAGCCTAGTTTTGAGGGAATGTTTTTATATTCTTAAACTTGAAAAAGGAATTTAATTGCTGTTGCTTGTTTATTTAAAGACTTTTATTCAGTTTCTTTTAATTATAAGTTTTGATTCACAAAAACAAATCTTTTATTTGTAGTGGATGAATGCAAAACAACCTATATTTTATTAAACCTAAGATGGACTCACTGCTTAACATTGAGAGTAATGATAACTCTAAAAAGACTTAAAACTTTTCACTCTAATAAAACTTATCTTTAGCACATGCAATTAAGTCATATTAGCCTACATGGGATTCAAAGATTGGTAAGGGATGAACTTTTAAGTCATTTAGAGGTAGAATCTATATCACAGTGTGAATTTTGTTTGGAGGGAAAAATGACAAAAAGACCATTCAGGTCTAAGGGCAATCGAGCTGAAAAGGTTTTAAAATTTGTGTATAGTGATGTTTGTGGTCCTATGAACATCAAAGCATGAGGAAGGTACAAGTATTTCTTTTCATTTTTATTGATGATTACTCGAGATATGGGTATGTTGTTTGACGTGTATGCCTTAAGGAGTAAAAATGTAACATGTTTTTGGAGACATTTTTATCAATAAAGAATTTATTTATCATTTATATACCAAATCTTTCCTCTTTATGTTCATATTTGTTGAATGTGTGTTAAGCAAATAAAAGTTTGAGACTGTCGTTCTAAACCTTTAAGAATTGGCCATATGATGGACAGATTATGTGAAAGACATGATTCTTAAGATGACGGTTTAAATCATAAGATCCACAATCGAGAGAGTAAGTTGGGTGCTTTATTCATGAAAAAATTGTTATGTTATCTATATCCCTAATAGGAGATGATTTGTCTCGACCATCGAAGGTGGACTCCACGAATAGAAACATTGACACAGTGTCATAGATGACGATATGTTAGATCAGGACATAAAGTGAATTGATTAGGATTAATAATTTTGTCTAAGCAAATCGATTCACTTTAGATCATCATTTGTATTGTATCTTAATCCTGAGATGAACAGTGGGCCCGTTGTCTTAACTTATGCCTTTTGGTGTACTAAAGGGAGACATCCACATTTTATAGTGGTATGCATGCCGGTAAGTTGGAGGCATGACTCTTGATAGTGTAGAACTGTTATTCTTAGATATGGAACCCATAGCTCCTCTTTAGGAGTAATGATATCCTACTATCTGCGTTATTCTATAAATGAATAACTAGAGCACTCAACCATTTGGATACATAGGTGTAACGAGAATGGTACATCTTCCTTGGATGGTGAATTTTTCAAGGGAGAGATAAAAGAACGTAAGGTAAAAATAAATAGGAAGGTAAAACAAAACTTGTCCTTAAGCCGATTATGAATAATCCTATAGGGATACGATACACTATGATATGACATGGAGACTTAGCTATTCAGGTTTCGTAATTCTATATAGTTTAAGAGTACAACTTCAAGCTTTTAGTAGAGTAGCATTAGAGTTGATAATTATGAAATGTATATCTGGGATATTGGGTTTAAAATTCTGGGATATGGAACCCATAGACCTGTTATTGATAAACAAACATGAATTATAAAACTTTAAAGTTTTATAATTCATGTTTGTTTATCAATTGAATTAATTTTGTGATAAAATTAATTCAAGATAAACTTGTTAAATTATCGAGATCAAATAATTCATGTCTGTTTATCGGTTTGATTAATTTTGAATTAATTCAAGATAAACTGGTTGAATTATTAAGAATATTTATTTTCCTAGAGATTATTTAGATATGAATGGTTTAATCAGATAACTTCTCTATTGGGTTATTTGAATTAAAACTGAGGCTCTATCCCAATAATCTTGGGTGGAAAATAAAGATTCATAAGGATCTTTTATCGGAGGTTTGGCATGCCGATCTTTAAGTTTGACCTGCCGATTGAGGAGGCTTGGCTGGCCAATTTGCCAATTCAGCCTGCCAACCAGACGATAAAAGGACCAAGCATTTTCACATGGTTTTTATCAGATATTGATTATGATTTGAATTTTTGAGGCCTTATTTGATAGGGACTAACTCCTGGGCCCAACTTCTATAAAAGGAGATTGAGTCTCTTCATTATTAAGAACAATTGAGAAATCTAGAGTGAGACTCTGAAACTCCCCAGAAGGCTATCATTTGCAAATCATGAATCATGGCATTGGGTATTTCTCTATTAGTTGAAGGAGAGTCACTTGGTGGAAAAGCTGAATGACGTGAGCCCACACTCACACCGATCATAGATAGAGAATAGTAAAGAAGACCAGTTGGTTGAGGCTCTTTTGGAGCATTATTCTCTTCACGGATTGTGGGAGCTCTTCGACATTCAAAGGTTACTAAGATCTGGTTAATTTATGCATATAGTATGTCAAACTTATGTTTTGAAAAATACTCTGATATAAAAAAAATTTCAAAATTTTGCTGTGTATTATTTTTCCAACAATTGATATTAGAGCCATGGTTTTTACGTAAATTTACGAGCATGTGATCATGCTATATGAATAAATTATGTGATCTTGATCTCTCCTATGCTTCAATTTAATTTTATAGAGAGTTGGCACTTTAGGGTTTCTATATATTTTTTATATTGTCATGGATTATATAATGAATGTTTATTAATTAATTATGGTTGATTAAATTATTATTTAATTAATTATTAATTAATTAATTTATACCGGTTATGGTTCCTTAAAGGTTAGAATATGTATCTAGGTTTTTCATGTAATTGATGGCGTACTATCATCTCCGTCTAGGAATTATTATTTAATTTTAAATTTGTAAGAATTTTGTAATTAAATAATCATTCGAAGAAGATGGATGATGGCGTTCCTAGGTATTTCTTGAGTCTTTAATTTTATGTGTTTGAATTGTTGAAAATAAAATTGATAAATTGCAATAAAAACTTTATTTTCTAGAAAGAAGTGATCTCTAGTCGGTCGACATGCCAAACCCTCTAGTTCGACAGGCCGATGGTCGTAGAATCGACAAACCAGTCTTCTAGATCGGCAGGCCATATGTGGGACAGAAATCTAGTGGCTTTGGCAGTAGGCCAAACTTTATGACCAATAGGTCGACCCGAAAAGATTGGCAAGCTGGAGGGTCATGACTTGTAGACCGATCATACAGATCCGCTTGCCGGCAGAGAGCTGAAATTTTTTCCAAAAAAGGTGCAGTTTTTGATATAGTTTTTATTTTATTTTTTGGACAATTTTGAGAAACATTAAAATTTGGATATGATTGGAAATATGGAGTATTCAATTTATGCGGGATTGAAGACTTGAAGATGGGCATCACATGAAAAAGGATACAGCTTGAGGGTTCAAGGATGAAGAATCGATAATAGGTTTTGATTATTCTCTAGTAATCTTTATTTTTTATTCTCTATGGTGGAACCATAATATTACGGTTATTTATTATTATTTTGCTTGTAGCTTTGCTTGATAGCTTTGCTTGTCTGCATTATAAGATGATTTGCCATGTATATTGAAAACATATCATATAGAATAGGAAGTGCCACTCATTTAAAAATTGTTCTTGCATGTTTTTAAACTAAAACCTTAATTTCAAAAGATTGAGTGAGAGAAGGTTTTCAAAGAGAAGACCTAAGGCCTCCATTGTTGGTCCATAGATAGAACATGGTGGTTCCAACCCCTAGGAAGGGACTTCATCATGTACCAAGTTGGATCTCCAAGAGGATAAGGTATTTTAGCATGATTTATGGTTGCACACTCCTAGGTGGTGATTGTAAATCGTGGATAAAATATTAAAATGATGGTTATACACTCATGTTAATTTTATTATTAACCTCCCCTAGGAGTTTTGTTAATAAAATTAATGGCCAAAGAAACGATTATTAATATATGCTGGGTCAAACAGGCCTTGGATGGCATATATTAATCAGGCGGAGATCTGTGTTCCTAATTAAATTTGGCATGACTCCCCTAGGAGCTTGCTAAATTTTGAGCTGGGAATTATCATTGTAAGGTTGTAATATTTTCAAGGTTTTAATACATAAACATATTTGTATGTTTTTGCATAATTGTGTTATCTTATTAAATTATTATGTATGTTTGCTTATATTTGGTATATGATTCTTTATTGTTGATTAAAAATGTCTAAAAAAGCTTTATTCTCTATACTTGACAAAAACCAATTAACTGGAGAGAATTATAATGATTGGAAACTGAACTTGAATATCGTCCTCTCCTTTAAGAAACTAAAATTTGTGCTGACAACACCTTGTCCTCTAGAACCTATGGGAAATTCCACCAATGATCAAATCCAAGCATGTGATCATTAGAAAGATGCTAATGATCAGGCCCGCTACTATGTTATGGCTAGCATGAACAACATGTTGCAGGCTTAACATGAGGATTATGAGACTACTAAGTAGATCTTGGATGATTTGAAAGACATGTTTGGAGGCCAGACCCTAACAAAGCAACAAGGGGCGCTTCAAAAACTCTGAAATTGTGAACAAAAACTTGGGACATCTATAAAGGAGCACATGTGTTGGTCATAGGTTACCTCGCTGAGGCACAAACCAATGGAGCCAACATCGATGTTGAAACTTAGATGACTATGGTTTTTGAGACTTTGTCTAAGGAGTTTATCCTGTTTAGAGCTACTTTTAATTTGAGCAATAGGCAGGATATGACCTTAACACAGTTGATGAAACAGTTACAGGAGTTCGAACTGCTGATCAGGGAATCTCCTATGGGTGGTGAGGCCAATTTGGCAGTTGCTTTTGATTCCAATCCTAACCCTGAGAATGGAAAGAAACAATAGGCCAAAAACAGGAAGTCTTTTGTTCCTGCTAACAACAAGAGAAAGAAGAAGAAAAAGAAGAACCCAAAGAAGCTTAAGTGCTTCTTCTATGGGAAGGTCGGCACATTAAGAAGAATTGCAAGGATTTCCTTTCCCAAGGAGGTAGGTGTGATCTTCTATATTTAGAAACTTGTTTGGTTGAGGAATCTAGTGACATTTCGGTGCAACTAATCATGTTTGTATTTTTCCTACAAGGATTCAAAGAAATGAGAAGTCTGCTCTATGAAGACTTCATGTTTTGGATAGGTGATAGATCTTTGGTCTTAGTTGAAACAGTGGGAGACATCCATTTATATTTTGATAATTATAGGAATTTAATTTTGTGAGAGATTGTTTTTATGTTTCTAAATTTAAAAGGAATTTAATTTCTATAGCATGTTTATTTAAAGACTCCTATTTGGTTTCTTTTAATAATAAAGTGGTTATTCATAAAAATAAATCTTTTATCTATTTTGGATGGATACAAAATAATCTATATTTTATTAAACCTAAGATGGACTTACCACTTAATGTTGAGATAAATAATAATAACTCTAAAAGACTTAAAATTTCTCATTCTAATTTGACTTATCTTTGGCATTTGTGCCTTGGCCATATTAACTTAAATAGGATTCAAAGATTGGTAAGGAATGGATCTTTAAGTCACTCAAAGGTGGAATCTATACCTTAATGTGAATCTTGTTTGGAGGGTAAAATGACCAAAAGACCATTCAGGTCTAAGGGCAATAGGGCTAAAGGGGTTCTAGAACTTGTACATAGTGATGTTTGCGGACCAATGAACATTCAGGCATGAGGAGGGTATGAGTACTTCGTCACTTTTATTGATGATTACTCAAGATATGGGTATGTGTACCTAATGCGCCATAAAAGCGAAACCTTTGACAAGTTCAAGGAGTTTAGGGCTGAAGTGGAAAAGTAATTGGGTAGACCCATAAAGGCACTTTGATCCGATCAAGGTGGTAAATACCTTTCTAATGAGTTCTTGGGACACTTATTAGATAATGAGATTTAATCTCATTTGACTACGCCGGGCACTCCGTAGCAGAATGTCGTAGCTGAGAGAAGAATAGAACTTTATTGGACATGGTTAAGCCCATGATAAGTTATTCATCATTACCTTTATCCTTTTGTGAATATGCACTATAAACCATATGTTGTCTTCTAAACAACATGCCTTCCAAATCAGTCCCTAAAGCTCCTCACGAGTTGTGGAAAGGCAAGAAGACATCCTTAAACCATATTCGCATATGGGGATGTCCGGCTCATGTCCTGTTTAAGGATGCAAATAAGTTGGAAGCACGTTTGGAAGTTTACGTGTTTATAGAATATCCAAAAGGGACTAAACGGGGCTATTTTTATAACCCAAAGGAAAATAAAGTCGTGGTTTCAACTCATGCAACTATCCTTAACGAAAGTTACATGGACAACTTTAAGCGTCGAAGCAAAGTGGTGCTTGAGGAGTTAAGGAGTGATTCAATCACTTTGAGGGTTCTGGTAGAAACCTCTCTAATTGGTGTAGAAAAACCAAACAAACCTGAACAATAACCTAAGGGGATTAGGCATAGTGCGAGGATCGGGCGTTAACCCGAGAGTTATATGTTCAATAGTGAGGTCTTCTTGGCTAAACTGGATGAACATGATAGGGATCCTTATACATACGCGGAGGTTATGGAGGATGTTGATTCGAAACTTTAGACAGACGCCATGAACACAGAGTTGAAGTCTATAAAGACTAATTAGGTCTAAGAGCTTGTGAATCTTCCCGAAGGGGTAAAACCCATATGGTGTAAATAGATCTACAAGAGAAAAAGTGGAGTAGATAAAAAGGTCAAAACCTTTAAGGCTAGACTTGTAGCTAAGGGTTATACACAAAAGGAAGGAATCGATTATAAAGAAACCTTTTCGCCTATAGCCATGCTTAAGTCCATCTAGATTCTCTTGTCCATAGTTGTTGCTCTTGATTATGAGATTTGACATATGGATGTCAAGACAGCTTTTCTAAATGACTATCTTGATGAGTCCATTTATATGGAACAACCAAACAAGTTTAAGGTCAAGGGTTAGGAGGGAATGGTTTATTAGCTGCTAAAGTCAATACATGGACTTAAGCAAGCTTCCCATTCTTGGAACATAAGATTTGATCAAGTGATCAATACTTATGGGTTCTCATGAAATGTGGATGAACCATGTGTGTACAAACGCATTAAGGATATGAAGGTAGTTTTTTTGTTACTCTATGTAGGTAACATTCTACTAATTAGCAATGACATTAGGGCATTGTTATTGGTCAAATTATGGTTGACCAAGCAGTTTGATATGACGGACTTAGGTAAAGTTAATTTTGTTCTTGATATCTAGTTTTTTCGGGATAGGAAGAACAAAATGATAGCTTTGTCACAAGTCAGCTACATAGATAAAATTCTCAAGAGGTTTGCAATGTAGGATTCTAAGAAATATGGGCAACCTTCTAGGTCTAGAATTACTCTTTCTAAGAAAGACTCTCCAAAGTCTTAGAAAGAAAGAGAATACATGAAGAAGGTGCCTTATGCTTCGGTAGTGAGTAGTCTCATGTATGCCATGCTTTGCACATGACCGGATATTTGTTATGCGGTCAGGATTGTAACTCAATTTCAGGCGGATTCGGGACCAAACCACTAGGTTGTAGTAAAGCATATTTTCAAGTGCTTGAGAAGGACTCGAGGGTATATGCTTGTATATTCAGGTGAGGACTTAACTCCTCTCAGATATACTGATTTGGATTTCTAATCCTGTCTGGATTCTAGAAGATCGACTTCAAGTTTTGTGTTTACTCTAGGTGGCGGTGCCATCAGTTAGAGTAGTGTAAAGCAAGATTTCACTTCGGATTCAACAATGGAGGCTGAGTATGTGGCAGTTAGTGATGCTTCGAAAGAAGCAGTGTGGCTCCGTAAGTTCCTTGGGGATCTTGAGATTGTTCCTAAAATGGATAAGGCAGTATCACTATACTGTGATAACAGTGTGACGGTAAGTAATGCTAAGGAACCAAGATTTCATAAGAGTAAGCATATTGATCAGAAGTATCACATGATAAAAGACTTTGTCGAGGGTGGGCACGTCATGGTGGGAAAAATCGCGTTAGAGGGCAATTTAGCTAATCCATTCACGAAGACGCTTATTGGGAGAGTCTTTGAGAGGCATGTGGAAGCCATGAGGATGTAAGATTTGTTATATTTACTCATTTAGTGCAAGTGCAAGATTGTTAGATGTGTATACCCTAAGAAGTAAAAATTTAACATGTTTTTAGCGACATTTTTATCAATAAAGAATTTATTTATTATTTATATACCAAATTTTGTCATCTTTATGTTCATATTTATTGAATGTATCTTAAGCAAATAAAAGTCTAAGACTATCGTGCTAAACCTTTAAGAATTGGGCATATGATGAACAGATTATGCAAAAGACACGATTCTTAAGGTGACGATAGAAATCATAAGATCCATAATTGAAGGAATAAAGTTGGGCATTTTATTCATGCAAAGATTGTTATGTTGTCTATATCCCTAACAGGAGATGGTTTGTCTTGATCATCAGAGGTGGACTTCGCAGATAGAAACATTGGCAACTTGTCATAGGTGACGATGTGTTGGATCGGGACATAAAGTGAATTGATTGGATTAATAATTCTACCTGAGCAAATCGATTCACTTTAGACAATCATTTGTATCATATCTTAATCTTGAGATGAATAGTGGGCCCGTTGTCTTGACTTATGTCTTTTGATGTACCAAAGGGTGACATCCACATTTTATAGTGGTACGCTTGTCGGTACATTGGAGGCATAACTCTTGATAGTGTAGACTTGTTATTCATAGATATGGAATCCATAGCTCCTCTTTAAGAGTAATGATATCCTCTTATATGCGTTATTCTTTAATTAAAAAATTAGAGCGCTCAACCATTTGGATACATAAGTGTAACCAAATGGTACACCATCTTTGGAGGGTAAGTTTTTCGATGGTGAGATAATGGAACGTAAAATAAAAATAATCGGAAAGGTAAGATAGAATTTATCCTTTAGCCGACTATGGATAATTCTATGGAAATATGATACACTACGATATGTCATGGAGACTTAGCAATTTAGGCTTCGTAATCTATATAGTTCGAGAGTGCAGCTCCAAGCTTTTAGTGGAGTAGTGTCGTAGTTGATAATTATGAAATGCGTATTTGGGATATTGGATTTCATAATTATCAGGAGCTTGAACTATATAGGTCAATTTGGTCCCCTTTGCTAGCTCACAAAAATGTTGTAACAATACGGCGTGCTTTTCCAATAATTGGCAACTTATGTTAGATTCATCAGATTGGCTGAAATTTGATAAAATCATATAATTTATGTTTATTTATCGATTGAATTAATTTTGTGATAAAATCAATTCAAGATAAACTTGTTGAATTATCGGGATCAGATAATTCATGTCTGTTTATCAGCTTGATTAATTTTGAATTAATTTAAGATAAACTTGTTGAATTATCAAGAATATTTATTTTCCTAGAAATTATCTAGATATGACTATTTTAATCAAATAACTTCTTTATTGGGTTATTTAAATTAAAACTGAGGCTCTATCCTAAGAATCTCGGGTGGAAAATAAAGATTCGTAGGGATTTTTTATCGGAGGTTTGGCAGGTTGATCTTTAACTTTGGTCTGCTGATTGAGGTAGTTCGGCAAGTCGATCTTTAACTTTGGCCTGTCGATTAAGGTGGTTTAGCAAGCCAATCTGCTAGTTCAGCCTACCAACTGGGCGATAAAAGGATCACTCGTTTTCACCCAAATTTTATCAGATATTGATTCTAATTTGATTCTTATTCGAATTTTTGAGGCCTTATCTAATAGGGACTGACTCTTGGCCCCAACCTCTATTAAAGGGGAGTGAGTCTCTTTATTATTAAGATCAGTTGAGAAATCCAGAGTAAGACTCTGTCTGTGAGACTCTAAAACTCCCCAGAAGGCTATCATTCACAAATCACGAATTATAGCTTTGGATATTTCTCTACTGGTTGGAAGAAGAGTCACCTGATGGAAACCCACACTCACTCCGATCGTGGATAGAGAATAGCAAAGTAGACTAGTTGGTTGAGGCTCTTTAGGAACGTTACTTCTCTTCACAGATTGCAGGAGCTCTTCGGCATTCAAAGGGTAGTAAGACCTGGTTAATTTACGCATATAGTGTGTCAAACTTGTGTTTTGAAAAATACTCTGATATAAAAAAATTTTAAAATTTCACTGCGTACTATTTTTCCAACATATGTCAACCTAATACTTTTGACAAGTTTAGGGAGTTTCAAGCTGTAGTGGAGAAGCAATTAGATAAGCCCACAAAGGCACTTCGATCAAATGGAGGTAGAGAATACCTCTTTAATGAGTTCTTAGGACACTTATTATAGAATAAGATTATATCTCGTTTAACTATGCCAAGCATTTCACAGCAGAATGGCCTGCTAAAAGAAGAAATAGGACTTTGTTGGACATGGTTGGGTCCATGATGAGTTATTCGACGTTACCTTTATCTTTTTTAGGGATATACACTACAAACCACATGTTATCTTTTGAATAATATGCCTTCAAAAGTAATTTTCTTTTTTCTTTCAAATTTTTGCCTT
>CAMOHE010027478.1:19714-34379 GCA_946598075.1 Artocarpus hirsutus
TTGCTCTCTATTTGATTCAACTTTAGAAGTTTCTTGGTTGCTTTTGAGGGAAAAAAAAAGTTTCTTGGTTGCCGATAAACTTGAGCAAGTAGGTAATAATTCTCTCTCTATGAAACATTACTAGAGTGTTTGAAAAAGTAGTTTAAACTATCAGTTTGGGTTTGAGAACTATATGAGAGAGTTTTACACTATAACTTTTTATTGTAGCATGTGGAATTTTACATTATTCATAGTTCAAACCATTGGTTTGAACTACTCTTCCAAACACCCTAGTAAATCAAAGTTGCTATATCTTTTTTTTTTTTTTTTTTTGCATATTAATTTAAATTAAGAGTGCATTTTTAATGCAAGAACCATAACTTAAAACTTGGACTGCAAACATTTTTCCCTGCCACTAGGAATAAAATACCTACAAAGAAGAAGTGATCTATTTTTTTTTTATTGAATTGAGTTTAGTGCTTTTTTTTTATTGAGGTAGTATGATAAAGGAAATACGACCTAATAATATGATCAAAATCCTTACGAATTATGCTAAAATTATAAAAGCATAAAATATATTATTCTTGCCCTTTTAATATGCTTTTTTATAAATAATTTATTCTAATAAAAGATTAGAAATTCTGGGCATATAAGGAAACCTACAATAAGAAAACAGGTAAGTAAGAATTTCTCCTACAGCATGAATAATTTCCAAATAAAGTGTTTTACCAAATATCTAAAATTATGAAATGCATGTCTACTGTTATCTCATGCCATGCCATGTTATGTTATGATATGTCATGTATTGTCACGTTATGATTTACTAAGTTAAGTTATGTTATGTTTAGATCATGTTATGTATGATATGCAATGCTAGGTGGTATATGATGCATTTTGTATTAAAATATACCACTTATTCACTTCAGTTAAGCATGTATATGTTAAATGATATGTGGTGCTATGTAGTAACATGTCATGCTGCATATATATAATAAGATAAGTGAAACAAACAAGACAAGTTAAGGTGTCTTACTAACCTCTCGATTTATGGGGAGGCTTCAACCTCAGTTCAGTACAATTTATGGTCTTTGTGTTGTTGGAGATATCACAAACCTTAACTTCTTGAGGATCATGCACAACCGGTACAATCTCCCAAGCCCAATCAATAAGATAAGATAAGACGTAAATAATTAAGCATAAAACAAGTTGATAAGCAAGCATAAAATACTCATGCATAATTTATTAAATGAATTTAAGTTATGTTTTGCGAGTTTAACTTCATACTTTCTAAGAGGAAGCTCATTTGATTATGTTCATGATAGAGGTAAGGAACTTGTTAGCAACACATGATAGGTAGTGGCGAGCGATGGATGCATGATAGAGATGATAATGGATACCACTCATGCAAAATGTACTTTCTGTAATACGTTTTCTTTTATAAATTTTGTATGTATGAAAATTAAGTAGTATTACGTAATTATGGTTTGAAGACTGATGTTGTAGTCATTTGCCCTCAGTTTAAAAAGGTTTAAAACTTTAAAAATATAAATTTAAAAGTTGCAACAAAAAATACAACAAATATGCTTATATTTTCTAGTTCAAATTATAACGGCGTTTAGTTTTAAAAATATTTTTAAAAGTTTTATTTTAAATTAAGAAACATATTAAAAGAATAAATTTTGAGAAATTATATTCTACATGTTCTATTTAGGCTTAAGACCCAATTAGCTAATCTACTATTTTAATTAGACTTATAGTGGTACCATCAATTAAATGCGCTAGTCTTAGGATCAAATGGGTGCATACAAAAATAGCTCCAAATAATTAAATAATTATTTAATTTTGAATCTATTATACTAAAAGATCAAAACTACACTTCATAATTGTATGCGACTAAGAAATTTCATTATCAACCCATGCCACATCTTTTCTTTACTTTACAAATACTATATCATAATTAAATTGATATCTTGCCTATCCAACCAATTTAATTACATCTTGTACTTTAACACTTGTTGATTTTCTCTAATGATCTATTATAACAATCTTAATTATGAAAATTAATTCATAATTAATGTTGACACAGTTTGCCAATAGAATTTAATAGTCAAATATCAAAAACCCGTCAAGAGATATATTGTACAAATTCAAATTATTAATTCATAATTTCACTATCCATAAATGCTCCCATCAAGTCATTAAGTATATTGGTTCTCAATTGAGTTTGTAACGACCCATTTTTTCTGACCGTTACATAGCTAGCTTAGGCATCATTTTGTAAACTGATTCTTACTTACTAGTCAGAAAAATATCAAGTAATTTTTTTAATTTTCTTAAAAACATACTTGAAACTGTTACAACTTCTGTCATAATATAAACTAAAACATAATTCAAATATTGACTTTATTAACATCCAATACTTTTCGTAAAATTTATTAAGTAAGCATTTACTTTCGTAAAACTTTTTTAAAACATCTTTTCAAAACAGCTAAAAACTTTCTTTTCAAAATAACAAAAACTTTCTATACTGGTATCCATACCTAATTGTCGCATCTATCACCGTAACACCAAGCTCTTCAACTAATCTTATTGGTCTTTCATAGAACTACCTACAATATGCTTAGTGAGTCCAACCAAATCTCACAAAACATAAAAAGATCCATCATAGAACTTTTCTCTTAAAACCTTTCACGTAAAAACATCTTTTATTAAATATTTCTAATAAAACTTCTTTCTTGAAACAATTCTTGTAAAATGTTTCTTGCAAAACATTTCATTAAACATTTACTTAAAACATTTCTTGTAACATGTTTCACATAAACATTACTCATAAAAACATTTCTTACAAGAATGCAAACAATCTCACAATACATCATTCTATTTATGCTCTTTTATAATTGTTTTGCCATCAGCCTTAATTTTCTTGAACTATGGGCCCATATGGCACTCTTTTAAGATAGTTAAAGAAAGGTGGGTTCTTCTTTACGATTTTCTTTTCATGTTTTTTAATTATAATTCTGCTTTTTGAAAAAAAAATTGTGAAATTGAAAGCAATAACTTTCAAAAAATTATGCACCTAAGATTTTCTTATTTTGATATTCGAGTTTTTGTAATAGTCTAGGTTTTTAATGAAAATCTTATTTATTTAAATTTTTGTTTGGATTTGATGGATTGGTTATGATAATAAACTCAAATAAACTTCTTATACGAGATTATGGTGTTGATTATGATTATTTGATGACTTCTTATATCAGAGTTTTAGGATTTAATTTTGTTATGTATATGTGAAAAGTGAAGTTTAGAAACTGTTGTGACTAAATTTGAAATTTGTAATTATTTGTAATGATTTTAGTCAAAAAATATTTTTCCTATAAACTAGAGGCCCTAACTTTGTTTGGATATGTGAACAGCTTAAAATGGATACTTGTAGCTCAAAATATGAATTTTTAATATTATGCACTTTTACATGAGTTTTTGAAAAAAAAAAAAGAATTTTAGTGTCAGTTTGCAATATGTTTTTAATGGCCTTAAGGTCTTGAAATGGAACAAGCAATGGCTTAAAACAAAATTCCAGATGTCTACTTTAATATGGAACAAAAATTACATCCTTTTACTTTTTTTGGAATTAATTATGAATTTTCTTATAGGTCGATAAATTTGTTTCTATTTTGAGTATTGGTTTTTGTTTGGTATATTATGACTCTAAGTTTATGTAAGCTGTAACACCTACCTAAAATAATCCTAAAAGACCTATCGAATTGCATTAATTAGTGTTAATCTTATCTTTTTATTTATGTTAATCTTAATATGTCATTCAAAAGAAGTGCAAAAATATAGACAAATTTGAACTTCTTTAAAAAGTTTAACTAGTGTAGATATCAAAACATATATAATACATCCCAATTGGCTGGCCAAAAATATACAATATAGTATATCTTTCAAAATAGGCTCAACCGTGTACCATACAACATCCCTTTGGCTCACCAAAATGCATATACAATAAGACCACAAAATAATTGGTTGGCTAGTCCATATACATTAGCATCGAGCATCGGCAGTTTGCCAGCCAACCATCTAGTCCTCAGCTAGTGTTGGGACGTGCCCTCATCTACATCACTATAAAAATGAGTGAGCTAATACCCGATAAGTAGAATTATGCAAGCATGATAAGTATTTGAATGAATGAGCTTAGTTAATATATGTTTACTCTTTAACTTTTCACTTTATCCTCATTTTATTTCATTTACTCTTCATTGTATCTTTCATACTCTTAACATAGTGTGCACACTGTTTAGTGTTTCCTAGAGGGGAAGTATTACACCCCAGATTCTTAAATCGTTGGCGTCCCAAACGATTAGCATCTCACATGGTATACCAGATGCCTAATCATTGTGTCTCTGACCCTAGATTCACATGGCATCCCAAATGCCCAATCATTGCATCTCTAACACTTAAAAGGTTTCACATCATCGCATCCTAGATGCTTAGAGTCTCGTCACAACTCACCAGTATAATCAATTTCACATTTTTCATAATTCTTTACATGCTGGCATATATTTGAAATCATAGCATGTAGTGCAATGTACATAACTTTCACATATCAATTCACAATATTAAATGCACAACAGTTATGGTGATATAGGTGAAATTCTACTTACTTTACTCAATGAGACTATCAATTAAGCTCTCATGGGGCTTGGTTCTTCACACCTCTGAAAGATTGAAAATTTCTACTTATAGTACCACCAATCTGACAATAACTAATAATCAAACATTAAGGAGCTCATTTTCCTATTTTAAATATTTATTTTAGGTAATATTAATGAAAATAGACGTTTTCAAATCTCAAACACTTCAAACGGCATCAAAAAGGGACTACGGGGACCCGAAACATTTGACTAGGCCATTTGGCCTACTCTGGCTGAGGGCTAGCTAAGGCAGCCCTGCCCATGCATGTGGGCTGCCTACACAGGAAGCAACATAGCGAGCAAAGCTACAAGCAATATAATAACCAGTGGTAATATTATGGTCCCATCCTAGAGAACAGAAAGTAAAGATTACAAAAAGATCAATTGAAACACATATCGATTCTTCATCTTGTATTTTCTCGTTGTATTTTTTTTCATGTGGCATCTGTCTTCAACTTTGAATCTCATATAGATCAAAAATTTCTTTTTCTAGTTATCATAAAATTCTATGTTTCTCAGAATTATCTTAAAAAACAAAAATAAAAAACTACACCAAAAAAAAAATGCACCAATTTCTTTAAACGATTATGCCCGAAACTGGCCTATCGATTTGTATCACCGGCATGCCATTTCATTCAAAACTCGTGGCTCTACTAGAGTCTGGTAGGCTAGTTAGGGTAGTCGGCTTGCCGTTTGACTTTGTATCAACGTTTTTCAACCTTTTGAAAAAAAATTATGCAGTTTTTTTAAATTTATTTTTTAACAATTCAAAAATATAAAATTACAAACACAAAAAATTAATAGCCTAGTTATCAATTTCATCTCTTAGATCAGTCTTCTCTTTGAATAATTATTTTAATATAAATTTACAAACCAAAATTAAAATAATTAATCGTAGACGGTGAAGATAAACAGCCATCTAATTACATGAAAAACCTAGATATACATTCAAACCTCTAAGGAACCTGTAACGCATCCTTACGGACGTCAGAATAATCATTCATTCTATTGTTAGTATCATTATTTAAAGATAATAATTCAAATAAAATAGTTACACTCAAGCAGATATCCCAGGAACACATACATTTTTTTTTTAAAACTACTTACTAGCTTTACTTCTCTGACCTCAATTAGTACAACGGAATACCTATAGTGTTTGACTAAGCGACCACCTACAGAAATAGTTAGTTTACAAAGACAATCATTTACTAAATTATAGACACACAAAACTTCAAACAATGCTTAAAACTCTCGAGAAAAATATTTATATGTCGACATAGTTTAATCATATAAAAAAAAAGAAACATGGCATAGTCTTCAAGAAACCACAATTAAAGAAATATTAAACAGTCTTAAAACATTCAAAAGTCTATAGGAAAATAAACTAAGAGTTAAATCAATATCAATACGAAAAATAACATAAATAATAAAATCATTGTTTAAGTAATTAATTCTTTGTATGACGTGATTCTGTTTCCAATCTAACAGTCCTATCACATGCACCCATCTCCTTCCTCCACCTACTCCATATGCCCTTTGCCTTTGTTAATATCATGATATAAAACTAAGTAAGCATAAGCTTAATAAGTATACTTTTTTATCTCATAACATAAAATATGAACTCTCATAAAAACATAACAATAAGATCATAGTCATAAACATAATAGTGCACAAGGCACATACTCATCCATGTAACGTATCTTTTATTCAAACTTCCATATTAAAAAGTTATTCATTTTATCTTTTGCGGCCCAAGTGTTGCACCATTAACATCATAGGCACGTTGTCATGACTCAACCACTATAAATCAGGCGTGAGTTTCTTAGTTATTTAGTTGAGTTGAAAATCGTAGAGTGTTAAAAAAATAGTATGCAGCGAAATTTTAAAATATTTTATATCGAAGTATTTTCAAAACACACGTTTAACACACTATATGCATAAATTAACCAGATCTTACTAACCTCATGAATGCAGAAAAGCTCCTATAATTCGTGAAGAGAAGTAACGATCTAGAAGAGCCTCAATTAACTAGTCTTCTTTGTTATTATCTATCCACGATTGGAGTGCATGTGGACGCACATCCTTTAGCCATTCCCCGATGATCCTTCCAACCAATTGAGAAATACCCAAAGCTGTAGTTCATGATTTTTGAACAAAAAGTCTCCAAGGAGTCATAGAGTCTCACTCTAGATTTCTCAATTGATCTATATAACAATGAGTCTCATTACCCTTTATGCAAAGGTTGGGCCCAAGAGTCAGTCCTTATCAAATAAGGCCTTGAAAACTCGAATCAAAATTAAATTAAGATCAATATCTAATAAAATCCATGTGAAAACGCATGATTTATTTAATGCTCGGTTGGCAGGCTGAACTGACAGATCAGCTTGCTGAACTTGCTCCATTGGTAGGCCAAATTGGAAGATCGGCCTACCAAACTCACAATAAATGATCCTTGTGAATCTTTATTTTCCACCCAAGAATCTGGGGTTAGAGCCTTAGTTTTAATTCAAATAACCCAATAGAAAAGTTATCTGATTAAAACAGTCATATCTAGATAATCTAGAGGAAAATAAATATTCCTGATAATTCAATAAGTTTATCTTGAATTAATTTTAACTAAATTTATTCAATCGATATACAGACATGAATTATTTGATCCTATCAAATTTCAGCCAATCTGATAATTTGACACAAGTCACCAATTATTAGAAAAGCATGTTGTATCGTTATAGGATTTTTATGAGCTAGTAAAGGGGACCTGATAGACCTTTATAGTTCAAGCTCCTGATAATTATGAAACCCAATATCCTAGATATATATTTTATAATTATTAACTCCAACGCTACTCCACTAAAAGCTTGGAGCTGCACTCTAAAACTACATAGAATTACGAAGCCTTTATAGCTAAGTCTCCATGACATATCATAATGTATTGTATCTTTATAGGATTATCCATAATCAGCTTAAGGACAAGTTTTATCTTACCTTCCCGATTGTTTTTATCTTACATTCTATTATCTCACTATTAGAAAACTTATCATCCAAAGACCGTATACCATTCGGTTACACCCATCAATCCAAATAGTTGAGCGCTCCAGTTTTCTAATTACAAGATAACACATATAAGAGGATATCAACTACTCCTAAAGAGGAGCTATGAATTCCATATCTATGAATAACAGGTCTACGCTATTAAAAGTCATGCCTTCAACGTACTAGCATGCGTACCACTATTAAAATATGGATGTCACCCTGTGATACATCAAAAGACATAAGTCAAGACAACGAGCCCATTATTCATCTCAAGATTAAGATACAATATATATGATTGTCTAAAGTGAATCAATTTGTTGAGACAAAATTATTAATCCAAATCAATTTACTTTATGTCCCAATCCAACACATCATCACTTATGACAATGTGCCAATGTTTCTATTCATGGAGTCTACCTCCGAGGGTCTAGACAAACCATATCCCGTTAGGGATATAGACAACATAACAATTTTTGCATGAATAAAGCGCCTAACTTTATTCCCTTGATTGCGGATCTTATGATGTAGACCGTCACCTTAAGAATTGTGTCTTCTGCATAATCTGTCCATCATATGCCCAATTCTTAAAGGTTTAGTCTGACAGTCTCAGACTTTTGTTTGCTTAACATACATTCAACAAATATGAACGTAAAAAGGATGAAATTTGGTATATAAATAATTTATGGATAAAAATGTCTCCAAAATATATTATATTTTTACTCCTTAGGGCATACATGTCCAACAATCTCCCACTTGCACTAAGTGAGTAAATATGACAAATCTCGCATCCCTATTGCTTCCACATGCCTCTTGAAGACTCTCCTAGTAAGAGTCTTCGTGAATGGATCAGGTAAATTGTCCTCTGACGCGACTTTGGAAACAGTGACATGCCCGCCCCCTACGAAGTCCTTTTTGACATGATACTCTTGATCAATATGCTTACTCTTCTTGTGAAATCTTGGTTCCTTAACATTAGCTATAACCACACTATTATCACAATATAGTGATACCGCCTTATCCATACCAAGAACTACCTCAAGATCCCTAAGGAACTTGTGGAGCCACACTACTTCTTTCAAAGCATCACTAGTCGCCACATACTTGGCCTCTATCGTTGAATCCCAAATGCAATCTTGCTTTACACTTCTCCAACTGATAGCAACACTACCCAAAGTAAACACCAACCCAAAAGTCAATCTCCTTGAAACTAGATAGGATTGAAAATCCAAATCATTGTATCCTAGAGTAGTTAAGTCCTCACCCGAATACACAAGCATATACCCTTAAGTCCTTCTCAGGTACTTGAAAATATGCTTGACCATAACCCAATGGTTTGGTCTTGTATCTGCCTGAAATCGACTTGAAATCCTAACCACATAACAAATATCCGGTCGTGTGTAAAGCATAGCATACATGAGACTACCCATTACTGAAGCATAAGGCACCTTCTTCATGTATTCTCTTTCCTCCTTAGACTTTGGAGAGTATTTCTTAGAAAGAGTAATTCTAGACCTAGATGGTTGCCCACTTTTCTTGGAATCCTACATTACAAACCTCCTAAGAATCTTATCTATGTAGCCGGCCTAGGACAAAGATATCATTTTGTTCTTTCTATCCCAAAAGATTTGGATACCGGAACAAAATTAGCCTCACCCAAGTCCTTCATGTCAAACTGCTTGGTCAACCATAACTTGACCGATGACAATGCCCTAATGTCATTGCCAATTAATAAAATGTCATCTACATAAATAAGTAGAAAAACCACCTTCCTATCCTAAATGCGTTAGTACACACATTGTTCATCTACATTTTGTATGAACCTATAAATCTTGATCACTTGATCAAATCTTATGTTCCAAGAACGGAAAGCTTACTTAATTCCATATATTGACTTTAGCAGCTTACAAACCTTAACCTTCCTGACCCTTGACCTAAACTTGTCTGGTTGTTAAATGTAAATGGACTCATCAAGATAGCCATTTAGAAAAGCCATCTTGACTTCCATCTGCAAAATCTCATAATTGAGAGTGTCAGCTATAAACAAAAGAATCCGAAAGGACTTAAGCATGGATACAGGCGAAAAGGTTTCCCTATAATCGATTCTTTCCTTTTACGTGTATCCCTTAGCTACCAATCTAGCCTTAAAAATTTTGACCTTTCCATCCGCTTCTCTCTTCCTCTTGTAGATCCACTTACACCCTATGGGTTTTACCCCTTGGCGAAGATCCACTAGCTCCTAAACCTGATTAGTCTCTATTGACTTCATTTTGTGTTCATGGCCTCTGTCTAGAGTTTCGAATCAACATCCTCCATAGCCTCTACATAAGTGTAAGGATCACTATCATGTTCATCCAGTTCAGTTAAGAAAGCCTCACCATTGAACATAAACATCTTGGGTTGACACCCGATCCTCCCACCACACCAAAGCCTCTTAGGTTGTTATTAAGGTTCATTTGGTTTTTCTACATCAATTAGAATGGTTTCTATCGAAACCACCGGAGTCATCAGATCACTCCTCAACTCCTCAAGCACTGCTTTACTTTGAAGCTTAAAGTTGTCCATGTAACTCTCTTCAAGGAAAGTTGCATTAGTTGAAACCAGACTTTATTTTCCTTTAGGTTATAGAAATAACCCCCTTTAGTCCCTTTTGAATATCCTACAAATATGCAAGCTTTCGAACGTGCTTCCAACTTATTCGCATCCCTAAATAGGACATAAGTCGGACATCTCGTGAGGAGTTTTAGGAACCGATTTTGAAGGCACATTGTTCAAAAGATAACATGCGGTTTGTAGTGCATATCCCCAAAAGGATAAAGGCAATGATGAATAACTCATCATGGACCTGACCATGTCTAATAAAGTCCTATTTCTTCTCTCTGCTACACCATTCTACCGCGGAGTACCCGGTGTAGTCAAATGGGATAAAATCCCATTCTCTAATAAGTGTCCCAAGAACTCATCAAAAAGGTTTTCTGCACCTTGATCTGATCAAAGTGCCTTTATGGTTCTACCCAATTGCTTTTCCACTTCAGCCCGATACTCCCTAAACTTGTCATAAGTTTCACTTTTGTGGTGCATCAGATACACATATCCATACCTTGAGTAATCGTGAATAAAAGTGATGAAATACTCATACCCTCTTGTGCCTGGATGTTCATCGGTCCGCAAACATCACTACGCACAAGTTCTAGAACCCCTTTGGCCCTATTGCCCTTAGACATAAATGGTTTTTTGGTTATTTTACCCTCCAAACAAGATTCACATTGTGGTCTAAATTCGACATTTAAGTGACTTAAAGGTCGATTCCTTACCAACCTTGGAATCTTATATAGGTTAATATGATCAAGTCACAAATGCTAAAGATAAGTCTCATTAGAGTGAGAAGTTTTAAGTCTTTTCGAGTTATTATCATTCATCTTAGGTTTGATAAAATATAGATTATTTTGCATCTATCTAGAACACATAAAAGATTTATTTTTACGAATCACCACTTTATTATTGAAAGAAGCCAAATAGGAGTCTTTAAATAAACAAGCTATAAAAATTAAATTCCTTTTAAATTTAGGAACATAAAAAGAATCTCGTAAAATTAAATTCCTATAATTATCAAAATACAGATGAACGTCTCTTACTGCTTCAGCTAAGACTAAGAATCCATTGTCCATCCAAAACGTGAAGTCTTCATACAGTAGACTTCTTGTTTCTTTGAACCCCTATAGAGAAACACAAACAAGATTAGTTGTGTAATGCCCCCCTTTACGGACGTTACAGATGTCGTTACCTTCATTTCGTAATACTTTTATTTATAAGATAAATTATTTAAATAAAAAGGTAAGTTGAGAACATAACCCAGGATCTAAGAATTTTTTTTTATATATACATATAATTATACATCAATATATTACTCATTTATAAACATTCTTTAAAAAGTTTATCTTATCAAATATTAAAGTCAAAATTTCTTACGTAGTTCGGCATGCCAAACTTGTGGGTTCGGCAAACCAAACTCGATCGGCAAGCCGAAGGTCGTCCATCGGCAAGCCGCCCGAGGCTTTGCAAAATGGGATCTTAAAATCAATAAATTTAGCAAGCCGATGCATGGCAACCGGCAGGCCAATTAAACTCTTCAGCAGTCCGACCAGTAATGGTCGGCAAGCCGAACTATTATAAAAATTTTGTTCAAAACAAGTTTTAAAGTTTCAAATGCGGAAGAAAATTTATAAAATAATAAAGTTAACGTGTCATGGTTCAAATCTTAAAACTCCATCAAATAAACATACTCAAAATTACAAAACATAATTTAAATCCTTAAAATTCAAAATTAATAAACATACTGAAAATCATAAATCATGGTTTATTTCATTAAAATCTCTTTCTTTGACGTTCTTCTATTTGCAATTCATCTTCCTTAGCTCACACGCCCGTCAGTGTCCTCCACCTTATTCATAAGCCTCTTACCCTTATCTGCAATATGATATAAAACTTGATTGAGCTAATGCTTAGTAAGTACATTTGTAAGTCTCACAACTTAAAGCATTTTATAAACATCATCATCATCATCATAATAGTGCACTAGGCACATTTTCATAGGAACATATCTTTCATTACATTGTCCATATTAAAACATTATTCATTTTATCTTAAGGGCCCAAGTGTTGCATCATAACATCATCATCATAGGCGCGCTGTCATGAGAGGAGAGAGGTAGCTAATCCCAAACCAAACATGAGATCATATCATTTCACATCATAACTTAACATAACATTGGGTGTGCAACACTTATTTAGGTGATACATATATACATACTTATACTTTCATGCTTTGAAAAACATTATCATCAAAACATGCATAAACTTTCATGCTGTAAAAACTCATAATAATACTTCATGCAAAATCATCATGAGAAATCATTATAAAAGTATCATGAACATAGACTTCAAACTTTTCATAAACTCATACTTTTCATAAAATTATCGTGTTGCAGGTGAGAATGTACTTACCTCAATAAGCTTAGTTAACCTTACTTTTGTAGGTGACGATGCCACGGTCTCGATGTGCTCACTTCACATTGTGTTCATGTCATACATTCATAAAATGGCAATTAACATTTATTTTCAATGAATTAATCACCACAACATAACATCCATTTCATATAACATCACATTTACATTCATTTCTTGAAAACATAAATTTATAACATATTTCATTAACTTTAAAGCATTTAAACAAAACTATCAACACAATTATATTTCTGACGTACATGAATTCATAGCTTAATAACTTTATTTTCACACACAATTTAAGCACCAAATTTTGCAAGAACAAAGTTAACATATAAACACATTACCATGATTTTTCTTTAGTAATAATAATTCCATTTGACATCTAAAACAAATCATATAACATTCAACATAAAATCTGCCAGCAATAGTTAGGCAGTAAACAATTCTTAACTCAGGTCCATTTTTCACATTTTCATGCCGTAGAAAAATCTACAAAAATTAACACATATAATAGACACATAAACCTATAACATATCCAAAAATCACATTTAAATAAATTCCATATGGCTCAAACCGTGCATTAGATGGCAGAGACAAAAATAGCCATAAACAATTTGGATAGTGAATTACATGCAGTAATTATTTCCAAACAATTAAAATAAATTTATTTAGACCTCAAAATTCATATGACATCATATTAAATATAATACAGTACCTCCAAAAATTCTCATCACCAAATAAAATCATTTAATTATACAAAAACGTCACACAACAAAAGTCTAGAAATTTTACCGATAAAGTAGTCTCATAACCTAGTCTTAATGAAAATTTGATAACACATAACACATACATCATATTATCATGAGACTTTGAAATTCATAAATCAACATATAACTAAAGAAGTACAAAATAATTCATTCTCAAACAATTTCATAAAATCAAACAAAACACCACTTTATAAAAGTTCAACAATTTACCGTTAAAACCGTCTAAAAACTAGCTACAATAAAAATTCCATAACACATAAAATTTTCATTAAATCATCACCATACTTTCCAGTCCTTTAGTTAACATATTCTTGAACATTTTGTAAAAATTTCGTGGGAAATATCAATCATTTACTCTATAAACAAAAACTACATTTATGCACACATAAACAATCAGCAACAATTCATTATGAGGTGCAAAGCATGAATTTTTAATATCTCAGCCTACATAACACCAAATGGCATGAAATTTGGAGCAACATCACAAGCATATTCATGAAAATCATATTAAAATTTTAAAGCAAACGAAAATTTGTAGACAAAGATATAAGGGTCGGAACATAGAGACAATTCAACATTACTGTTTAGCATAAATCAGCAGTGAGTGACAGAGAGAAGAAAATTCATAACTTTCCATAGAAAAATCCAATTGAGGTGAAATTTTGAGGGTTAACACATAACACAATAAAATATAAAAAATTCAGAGCAAAATGAAATTCCTAGATGAAGATATTGCAGTTGGACTGAGGAGAGAGATACAATTTCAGAAATATCGAAAAAATGAGTTCTTACCTCAAAATGATTTTTCTTCAATTTTCTATTGAATTCGCCCAAAATTTCAATATTATACGCAAATAATACCAGGGAATTTGAGAGGGAGAAGAAGAAAGATAACGAGATGAAGAGAGAAAGAAAAAAATGAGAGAGAGAATACGTGAGAGAGAAAGAGAGAGCGTGATTAAAAAAATTGTTTACGTTAAGAAGAAAATGTTGGAAAAATAATACGTAGTGGAATTTTAAAAATTTTAAATCAGAGTATTTTCTAGAACACAAGTGTGACATGCTATATGTATAAATTAACCTGATCTTACTAACCTTGTATTTGCCAAAAAGCTCTCGAAATCTGTGTAGAGAAGTAACGTTCCAAAAGAGCCTCAACCAACTGGTCTTCTTTGCTGTTCTCTATCCACGATCG
>CAMOHE010027480.1:0-18523 GCA_946598075.1 Artocarpus hirsutus
TATACAGGGGGCACACTTCCATCCAAACGGATGATGAATGGAACGCCCATGTATTATTAGCCGTTAAATATAAATAGACATTTGTGGTAAGAGCATGGGCAAAGTGAGGATTTCTCGACCTATTTTTACCTGTTACATGCTAATTGTGCTTTTTGGGGGAGTTTTTAAATCTTTTTATGCCATCTAGGGTTATTAAAAACGACACTCTTTTGTCTTGTATGTATTTGAATTTTACCATGTTATAGAACCCTGCCAATTAAGACCGAATTTTTTTTATTCCTTTAATCCCTTGGCTGCATTCCTTCCCCCTTTGGATCTCAAAGAAAAGGGCAGCTCTCACTCAAATTCTATTGTGTATGTGCTCATCTGGCTTGGCTTTCATCTTTTTCAGTCCTTTATTTCTTCGCCAGTGATTCACCGTCTACTGTAAGTCTGTAATTGATTGTGGAGTGATTGATTTCAGATTGTATTCCAAATCAACGACAAGTATTGTTTACCCAGAACCTCAATATATTGTATTTCATTATTTTTGAGCATTAATTCCCTTAATTTGTTTTTAATGTTGTTCATATTTTTGTTATTTAGTCTGTTTCTATTTTTCTAGCTTTTTAAATACTTTGCAAACAGAGTGAAAGCTTTGTTTCAATTTTTGTCTTTTTGCTTTTTTGTTTTTTTTTTTTTTTTTCCTTTTCTCATTTGTTGAGTACCGATGTGAACCAAGAGTTGTAACGTGGGAAGACATTTCAAGAAAGTATGATTGCCTGATAAATGAGACAGATATTAGTATTAATTCACATTTTGAAGCTATAAAAATGTTATATGTCAGAATGTAAGGTATAATTTTTCTTTAACCTTAAAATGAAAGTCCTATAAATGAAAAAAAAAAAAAAAAAAAAACACCCAACATAAACCATGAGTTCCTTTTCCCGTACCATGCATTATACGCATTATTTTATTTAAAACCATACTCTGTGATGAATCAAATTTGGTATCAAATTTGCTGTCGGTGCTCAACATCGCTTTTTTATACCTTTTGAAGATTACCAATACTAGTATATTTGCTTTCGAAATGGACTCGCCGTTCCTGGTTCAATTAACCAAATTTTAAATTCTTTCATTCTGAGTTAAGTCTTTCATCTGGGTTTGTTAATAATATTAGATACCTTTCATTTACCTGTAATATATGATCGGATAAAGATATAAAAAATGAAGAACTGTAACCGAAGGAGCGAAGATGATGACTCAAATACATTAATAATTTCCTCTTCCTAAACCACCCCCTCATCAAGCCAATATCAAACATTACATAGAATAAAAAGCAACAACCTGCTATATGACGATGGTGGTGTTAGACATAGTGTCTAAAAGAGTAGAAATGTTTTTGGAGACATTTTATTAATAAAGAGTTTATTTATTATTCATATACCAAATGTTTTCTTCATTATGTTTATTTCTGTTAAATGTATAATAAGCAAACGAAAGTCTAAAACTATCAGTCTAAACCTTTAAGAATTGTGCATATGATGGACAGATTATACGGAAGACATGAATTTTAAAGGTAATGGTCTAAATTATGAGATCCACAACCAAGTGAATAAAGTTAGGCACTTTATTTATGCTAAGATTGTTATGTTGTCTACATCCTTAATAGAAGATGGCTTTGTTTTCGTCATCGTAGTAGGACTCCATGAGTAAAAACATTAGTGCATTGTCATAGGTGACGATGTATTGGATCGAAACATAAAAGTTGAATTGATTTAGTTAATCATTCCATTTGTTCAAATCAACTCACTTTAGAAAATCATATTTGTTGTGTCTTAATCCTAAAATGACTAATATACCCGTATTTTAACTTATATCTTTTGATGTACTAAAGGGTGACATCTTCACCTAATGATGGTACGTATATTGGTATGTTGGAGACATAACTTTTGATTCATGTATATTCGTTATTCATATATATGAAATTCATAGCTTTTTTATAGAGTTAATGATATTCTTTTGTATGCATTATCATGTAATTGTATGTAACCGAATGGTATACATTTATATTATATATATATATATATATATATATATGGATAGTAAGTATTCTAATGATATGATAATGGAATGTAAGATAAAATAATCAGGAAGGTAAAACAAAATTTATCCTTAAGCCGATTATGAATATTTATGGGGATGTGACACATTGTGATATGTCATAGACAGTTACTTTGTTGGAGCTTTGTAATTTCATAAAGTTCTAGAGTGCAGCTCTAAGCTTTTAGTGAAGTAGCGTTATAGTTGATAATTATAATATATATATATATATATATAGGATATTGTATTTTATAATTATAAGAGCTTAAACTATATATGTCCATCGGGTCCCCTTTGCTAGCTCATAATAAATTTTATAATGATACGGCGTATTTTTCCTACATATTAGTAACTTGTGTTATATTATTATATTGGCTGAAATTCAATAAGACTAGATTTAATGATTCATGTTAGTTTAATGGTTGAATAAGTTTTGTGAATTAATTTAAGATAAATATGTTGAATTATTTGGATAATGTTTTATCTTTTATGGAATAATCTGTATATGAATGTTTTAATCAGATAACTTTTCTATTATGTTATTTGAATTAAAACTAAGGCTCTATTTAAGATTCCTACACATAAAAATAAGATATTTTATAGATTCCAAATTATCGCACGTTTAGCAAGCCGATCTCCCATCGGCCTATCAAACATGCGATAATAAGTGTTTGTGTTTTTAGGGCGTTTTTCATCAGAAGTTGATCCAAATTCAAATTTTAAGGCCTAATCTAACAAGGTTTAACCCTAAATTCGACCACTATAAATAGGGGACAAGCACAGAGTGAATACTCAGTAAGAGAAACTCTGAAACTCCCTGAAAGTTCGAGGAAATTGAGCAATATTTTGCTTGAGGTCCATGAAACCTTCTCATAATTTAAAGTAATCTCCCAATCCTAGTTGTTTGTGTGACGACCCGCCTTTTCAACCGTCACTAAACTTTCATAAACCTCGTTACTTGTATAGTAATCTTACTTACTTAGTAAGAAAATACTGAATTACAAAAAAAATTTCTTAAACATTTAACATTGATTAAAACATACTTGGAAACTGTTGCGACTTTCATCGCCATTCCTATTGAGACTTTGCTCAACCTTTGTCTTTACAACCATTTTAGACTGTTTCTTAAAACTACTAAGAAATATTTATTAAACATAGCTTAAAACATTACTTCATAATTTTATAACACATTTAGTACAATATATCTTAAAACCTTTGAAAACATTTCTTTAAAACTCTGATTTTCTTAAAAACCTTGAAGACACTATATTAAATAGTGTAAAACCTTTTCTTTGCGTCGCGGAAGCAAACTGTAGTAGTATCCATTTCCACATCTTCGTATCTGCGCTTTCGCAACATCCAGCTCTTCTAACAGGTCCTACTGGTTACCCATATGGCTACCTATAGCATGAAAAACTTTTTATGAGCTTACGTTCAATAAGTTCAAACATAAACTCACAAAGCGTTTAAACATACTTTAAAAACTTGTATCATAAAAACCTTTCTGTGAAACATTTTTCATAAATGTAGTTTATGAACATTCTTCATAAAATATTTCTAAAACGTTCCTCATAAATGTTTTCATAATACGTTTGAAACATTTATAAAACGTTTCTCATAAATGTTTTCATAAAACATTTAACTTTAATCCTTAAAATGCATTTCATAAAGCATCCTTTATAAACCTTTTCTTATAACCAAGAAAATCTTTTCATAAACATTTAATATATAACATTCCTTAGAATTTTTTTCACATGCATAAATACGTTTTTCATAAACGTTTAACGTAAAACATCTCTCAAAATGTCTCTCATAACATGACATATAAATATTTCATAAAAAAAGAATTCAAGTAGAATCAAAATGTATGATTTCATTTATGCTCAATTATGAACTTTCGATTATGAGCATTTTATGAATACTTTTTTCTTACTTTAATTTACTATTCTCGTTTCTTGACTTTCTTTATCTTGCTTTAACTTTCCATCCTTGTCCTTATCTTTCATTATCTTTCCTTCACTTTCCTTATCTTGCTTTAGTGTTCGTACCAACTCATTAATCATGAGATCATTAACATGATGCTTCCCTTGTGGAAGACTTGAGACCATCGATCACGTGGTCATGTACCTCACACCTTGGAGGTCAAACTTTAACTTTACTTTCATTACCTCATAACACAGAGGCTGGTACAACACTTTCCCTTTATCTTTACTTTACCTTCTTATTATCTTTTGTGAGCATGTCAGATGTAGTCACTTCATATGCAAACACACTTGCAATTTATTGCATAACATATGCAACATGTAATGCAATCATATTTTGCAAATCACAACTTTTATTTCAAAACTTATTGCAAAACAAATGTAACTTGATGCATAACAAATGCATCATAAAACTTATAACTTAAATTGTAAAACATTATGCATTAACGAAATGCAAAACATACTTTAATATACATTAATTAACTTTCTTTATTATCAATCCACTCGATTGATAATAGAACATATGCATTAACCATTCTTTCCTCTTGTTCACAATTCGGTATATTGTCGGTTTACCTTTGTCTTTCCTTAATTTTGTAACCCACCGGGTTACATCTCGTTTACTTAAACATCCTTATTAAAACTCTCGTTACACATGACGGTTACATTAGTCAACGTATTACAGAACATTTTTCGTCTAAGAATGTTATGCTAAATCGGAGTATTCGGCTCCGTTCTAGCTATTTTCGTAAAAATAATGATTTTACCCTTGACGGGTTTTTCGTCCATTTTGTGAGTTAACAACACTCATTACTTAACTTAACATTCCCTTATATACATAATATGGAAAAATTACCATTAAGAAACGTTTCTTGACATCGGACGTTTCGGGTCCATTTTGATCTTTTTTCATAAAATGACCATTTTGCCTTTCATGTCATTTTCCTTCATTCTTTCCTTAACTGAACTTAAAACCTTAAAACTTAGCATTTAAAACAATGCATTTTAATACAGTACATACTGTAGGCAAGATTGCTACTTACTTGGACTCTGAGCTACGCGGGTCTGGTTGTACCTCGCTGTATCCACAGTATGTGAAGCATCCTCTACAGTGCTCCTCGAGCGACCATAAATGGCTAAGAGTGCTTCGTGGAGATCATACATTCTTTAACATGTCATTTTAGACTCCGATAATACAGTTTGAATCGCCTCGATCTGCGTACAATCGATACCGAATGATTTTCATCGGAGTGGAATTAGCTCCAACGGAGGTCACTGTTGTGTTTAGAGCATCGAAACGAGTCGGGAGGAGGTCTCGGATCGTCGATCAGAGGTCTGGATTGTAAAATCCCAAAACGTCCCTTGACTGGCGTCAAACGGCCCCGTTGATGGCTGGGCTTGAGCCTACCCCCCTAAATCGACCCTCTTGAGTCCATTGATGAGGTCAATTTCACTCAATTTGGCCTCCATCTACACAAATTGAGCACGGGTACTATGGCCAAAACCGGTGGCTCTGTTCACGGTATTCCAGAGATGATGCCGTGAAATTGACTTGGGGAAAAGCTTCCCCAGGTCCCTCTGAGCAGTTCCCCCATGGTGGGGCTGCTCAACACTGCTTGGAACGGCGGTCCCACCTCGCCCACAGCAGCGAGCCAAGGCGAAGGCCGTTCTCCGTCCTCCGGGGCTCGTTGCCCGAAATTGAGAGAGGCAAAACGTCCCCTGCACCTCTTTGAATATTTTGGGCCCTTCAATTTGACACAATGTGGCCCAAAACGATGAACCCAACCCATCCACGGCGGCGGTGGTGGGTGTTGGTCGATCTCCGGCAAGGGGCAGTTGGGTGGTGCAATTGACGTGGGGCTTTTGATGGTCGTCCCCCTCTGAATTTATTGGCACCAGCGGTGTGCCTCACCGCCGCCGGAGATGGCGGCTCCGACGGTGGTGCCACGGCGGAGATAGGGTAGCTCCGACGAGACATTTTCAGCCAAAATCGAGCTGGAAAAAAGATGCCATTCTGCTCCTCTCCTCACATTGAGTCCATAGACACCAAAATCACCTCGATTGGTGGTCGGACGGCGAAGATATCAGCTCAAAAAAAATAGGTCTCACTGTCACTTTGGGCGGCGTGTGAGCCCTCCTCCGATGGTGTTTTGAGCTGTTCAGCACACCGTTAAGCTCAGCTCATCGAGAGCTTTCCAATGTGTGGGAGGTGTCGAAAACAGAGCTCGAAATCTCAAACTGATTTTGAGGAGAGAGAAAATGTGGAGAGAGAAAGTGAAGAGAAAGAAAGAACTGATAATTATCACAAATTTTCTTTTTTTTTTTCTTTTTTTTTTCTCTCTTTACTTTTATATAAAAATTTTGTGGTCTACGCAGTCCAATCCTATACTGCGTGACCTTAAACAGTCTAATTCTTACACTGTATTACTTTTACAGTGCAATTTTTATTCTGTAAAATTTCATCAGTGTATTTTCTTATACTGCATTACTCCAATACTGTATAATTTTCATGTTATTATGCATTATTTTTTCTTAAATCACGTTTTTCTTCTTAATATAATCCTTTATTTAATACATTTTTAATGCATTAAAATATCAGGTTGTTACAGTTTGAGTCATCATCCTATTGGCCTGCCAAACTTACGATAACCTTGGTCTATGAGAATATCTTATTTTCCACCTAAGATTATTAGATAGAGCCTCAGTTTTAATTCAAATAACCTAATGGAGAAGTTATTTGATTAAAACAGTCATATCCAGATAATCTCATAAAAAATAAAAGATTATCCAAATAATTCAACATGTTTATCTTGAATTAATTTTACAAAAATAAATAAAACAATAATCCATAATGGAAAGTATTAGTTGGTAATTGCATTTGCAATAATATGTCCTTCTCGGAAGAAAAAAATTCTAAATCACGAGTTCATAAAATAATATAAATATTAAAGTCCATAAGAGGATATTTAAGTTTTCTACTATCTAAATTTGGCCCTGTATTTCTTTTACTCAATTATATATTTACTTACAAAATCAACAATGAGAATTTTATTGGGCCACACAGAATAGGGATAGGGAAGGAGTGGACCTTCGCCCCCACTCCCAATGAACCTAGTTCCACCCTTGACGACAAGCTTTGAGACGAGATCCAAGCTAAGATTCCCATCGCCCATGGCCCGATCGACAAAACTGAACAATCAGTTTAGATACAAAAACCGACCATGTCGGTTTGAAAACCGACCGTCCATGTGTTCCTGGCGATCAATTTTGTTCGACATCAAGAACCTTAGCTTTATGTTTTCTCTAGGTTTTCTAACAATTGGTGTGATAGTCATCAATTCCTTGAGGCAAGATGGCCAAGCCAAGAAAGGTCCAATACTTACTTTTAGTTTCAATTTAGTATTCTTTTCCATAACTCGAGCTTCAATTTTTTTAAAAGACAAGTTCTACTATTAAAAAAGGACTCATGCACGAATCACTTAACCCAAACTGTTAATCTCTTTAGCGTTCTTTAGCTATTAGACATCAATGTTAATGATTTAGAAGTTCAAGATACAATGTTCTAAAATTGAAAGTTTAGGATGTATTTTGCAAAAAAACTAATAGTTCGGAATGCATCATTGCAATTTACACTTCTATATTCAATCCAAGTTTAATATTTTCATAGAACACACTATTACGACAAAATATACACAATGAACAATATTTTATTTAAACTAATAGTAATTAAACTTTTTAAAACTAAACAATATGTAATCTTTTTTTGTTTTGAAATATGTATATGGGGTTGAGGGAGGGGGGTTCCTTGTTCTTGCCTTAACCCCCATTTGGGCCGTACTCGATTAACAATCCTTTTGTCTCTGCCTGGTTAAAGGCAAATCCCACAAGCCCGAGAGGAAGAACGTTATATGTAACCTGTCATGGGTGGCCTTCTCCGTCCCTAGCCTCTTCGAGAAAAAGTTGTATCATCATCGATTCAAGAATCAAGGTAACTCATTTATCGTTTATTCTGGATGCAGGGTTAGATGCTGTTGATGTTAAATTACACTCGCATATATACACAATTGCACACAAATAATAAAGAGTAAATAGAAGTGCCGTTTCCACGAGGGTTGTGTTTAAATATAGTTAACATATAGAATTTATTTTAACTCTAAGACTATTTGAAATAGTGATCAAAATAAAATAAAAAGCTAGTTTAATTAGAAAATTAAATAAACAAACTAACAAATAAAAATAAAATGTCCTACGGAATTTAGTTTCATCTAATCGGCCTCCCATTTTCTCTCTAATTTAGCCACCAAGTTAAGTGATAGCCGATTAACCTTTAACCTTTAACCTTTAACCTATCCGCAAGCCCCTTGAGGTAGTCAAGTGGAGGCATCTTTAATTAAATGAGAGACTATATTTCTATGATTGATAATTAATTAGGATTCATTAAGCTTTATGTTCCCTCAAGTTGGCTACACAAATCTAGTAAGTATATTCCTATCTCACTATTAATCATGTCGTTCTATGCTTGGCCAAACACATAAATTCTTCTTGGAAGTTCATTATGGTTTCCTAAGCATTTAAATAGTGATCAAACACTTAAAAGAATTATAGAACAATCACTCAACAAAATTTTGGACAAATTAAATTAAAAATGGAATAAACAAAACTCCATAATCAAACTATATTGAAACCTAAAACAAGAAAATTAATTCGTAAATGAAAATCAAAATATACAAAACCAAGGTTCAAGCATTCTCAAAACACAAGGAGAAAGAGAGGAAAAACTTTAAACAACGTCTTTTTCACACTAAAATCGTCTTGGTATTGAGAACACTTTTACTGTAGCATGTGAGAGTTTTACACTGTAGTAATTTTTTTTATTGTTACTGTAGTATGTGAGAACTTTTTATTGTTCATAATTGAGTTTGTGGTGGGAACTGAGTGGTTTCCACAACTGTCAAACAACAATAAAAAAAATTGCTACAGTAAAACTCTCACATGCTACAGTAAAAGTGGTTCCTATCACTCTTCCAAACACCCATTAAGATGCCATGATGTCGGCATTGGTGACACAGGCGTCTTGGTTGTGTATAGAGCTCACGGACAGCCGAAGACACGAGTGCGATCTGTCGAGCTGTGTGCGTGTGATCTTCCTTGTTGACACTCGTGAAATTTAAATTTTGACTTTTTAGAGTTTGTTTTGATCCCCAGTTAATTCCAAATTACCAAACTTGCCATTTTTAACCAAACTCATCCAACACAATTGAGGAAAAATAAATATTTGAAAGGAGAAACTGAAAAAAAAAAAAATTATACTAAAATAAAACAAATTCCCTGCCGGAACATCTGACACCTACCAAGCAAAACAAATAGACTAATGGCGTATTTGGGTTTACTGTTTATTTCAGTATAGCCCAATTTGAAGGGTTCTTACAATCTGAATTAGTATTTAAGGAATGATTTAATTCGAACTAAACTGAGAATTCAAATTAAGTTAAACAATCTAACTCATATTGTGGTTACGAGTATTGATTTAAAATAATTAATTTAAAATACTAGGATACATGAGACTTTTACTTTATAAGTCGCTTTTGTTTTACCCTACAATATACGCAGCATTTAAATTAAAACCAATACTTAAAACTCAACATTTCACCATTTCAAACCAATATTCACTTAATTCACCATTTCAAACCAATATTAAATTGTAAATTTCATCCCATATTTGTATTTATAATTCAATATTATATTTCATATTTATTTTTGAATTAAATACTTTTTTTTAAAAAACACAAATTCAGTTCAAGATTTTTATCATTGCCCAGCCAGTTCCAGCTGCATAAGATTTTCTGCCAATCAACACAGTTACAACCCGCTAATCAACTCGGAGCAAACTTAGCGTACGCTGTTAGCAGCCGCCAATCTTTCCAGCCATATATTCCCAGGAATCTCTTAGCCCGCGAACAGGGCAAGAGGACAAAAAATGAAGACCAATCTTCTTCTTCTTCTTCTTCTCTGCTTAATCTTCTCTTCCATACTTTGCCCATCGCAAGGATCACTAGCAGAAGACCAATCTTCATCATCATCCCCAGAAGCGATCATATCGAGGTTCCAACAATACCTCCAGATCAACACCGCCCAACCCACCCCCGACTACGCCCAAGCCGTCGATTTCCTCCTCGCGCAGGCGAAATCCCTCTCTCTGGAATCCCAAATCCTCGAGTTCGTCAGCGGAAAGCCGCTCGTCCTTCTCAAATGGCCAGGCTCCGACCCTTCTCTCCCCTCCATTCTCCTCAACTCACACACCGATGTGGTCACCGCCGAGCCCGAGAAGTGGGTCCACCCCCCGTTCTCCGCCCACGTCGATTCCCGGGGCCACGTCTACGCCAGGGGGTCCCAGGACATGAAGTGCGTGGGGATGCAGTACTTGGAGGCCATTCGCCGCCTCAAGGCCCTAGGGTTCCACCCGATTCGCTCCGTGTACCTTTCGTTCGTTCCCGACGAGGAGATCGGCGGCCAGGACGGCGCCGAGAAGTTTGCCGAGTCTGATGTCTTCGAAAAATTGAATGTTGGGATTGTACTTGACGAAGGTATTCGCTTGCTTCAATTTTGATGCGTTTAGTATAATGCTATAACAATAACTTCATGCTACATTTGGCATGGAAAAGGTGCGCAAAACAACATGGTTGTTGACTTTATACACTTATCAATGCTATATATCTATTGTGTGTCATAACAATTGTTTGAGGGTTGCAAAAGAAGATTTTGAAGTCAAACACTTTGATAGAACTTGTAATGATTGGATGCAAAAATAAATACATTAACTAATAATAATTGAATACCAAAATTTAATATGCGTTATACTTGATGTTAAATTTGTCGCAAGAGTAAGAGTCAGGAATAAGAATAATTTTGCATCAAGAAAGGAGTTAGGAATTTTTTTAGGGGCATGAATTGAACACAATTTTGTAAATTATAATGCAATAACTTTTTACCCTCATTTTTTCTATTTGTACTTTTTATTTCAATCTATTTTTTGTTTGATGGATGATTTCTTTTTGTATAAATGAACTAATATCGTAAATAGAGTTTTATTTTTTATTTAAAGTTTGAGTCCAAAAAATTATAAATTTATTATAGGAATATAGGTGATTTTTGATTTATTTGATATTTTAAGTTTGAAACAGATGTGTTTAGAAAATCAAAAGTGAGAGTTTTATCTCTTAAATTTTGTTTCGTGTTTACACTCTCATTTAATTTTTTTTTATTTTTTTAATTCTTTTTATCTTCTTTCATTTAAAAAATGGCATATATGTACATTTTTTTCGATATTGTTTGTCGATTTCTTCTCATCTTTAATATATAACACATCTTTTTTAGTATTCAAATTCAGATGTCAGCAAACAATATCGACTTATTAAATGAGTTACACATTAAAAATGAGAAGATATATATAGGCAAACTCTTTCTCAATGAGAGTTCAAATAAAAAAACAAAGAAGTCAAGTGAGAGTGTAAACGTGAAACAAAATTTAGGAGTGATAAAATCTCATTTTTGTCCTTACAGGTGACCCTTGTGCAAATCACGGGGCTTAATTTCGTCGATGTAAATAAAAAATAAAAAATTTAGGAGACAAAACAAGGGGTTTTAAAATTTTAAGGACAAAATGTTCATTTTTAAAATTTAGGAGTTAAAGTGAGAAGTTTTGAAAATTCAAGAGTAAAGTGATGATTTTTAAAATTCAGAGGATAAAGTGAGGGACACCTTAAGATTCAGGGGTCATTACTGTTAATAATCAAAAATCAAAATTTAGGGTATAATTTAAATGTCTAATAAAATTTATGTAAATGTTGCAATAAAAAAATTAAACTTGTTTGATGTGGAACTCGCTACCGCACAATACTTTCTATTTTTAGGGGCTTTGCTGAGTTATTTGTGTATGGTCAATTTGAGCAGGGTTGGCTTCACCAACTGAGAATTACAGGGCATTTTATGGGGAGAGGAGTCCATGGTGGCTGGTGATTAAGGCTATCGGAGCGCCGGGCCATGGGGCGAAGCTTTATGATAATACTGCCATGGAGAATCTGCTGAAGAGCATTGAGAGTGTGAGGAAGTTTCGGGCTTCGCAGTTTGATTTGGTGAAGGCGGGTTTAAAGGCTGAAGGTGAGGTTATCTCGGTTAACATGGCGTTTCTCAAAGCTGGCACCCCATCTCCAACTGTAAGTGACCCATTGGAATGCTTGTTTCTTGGTGATTTGGTATTGGATTTCTTGCCTTGAAAAAATCTGGTTTTTGTGTGAAATTGTGAACAAACAAGGGCTATAAAATATAGCTTTTGTGTTTGTCTTTCAGGTGATTTAAATTGAAAGTAAAAAAGGGATTTTTTTAATGGCATTGTTACTAATTCCTAATAGACAGTAATCCAGATCAGATTGAGGATTTAGTTAGAAACAGAAGGAAGGACTTGGAATTTACGGATTGCATTATTATGTTCACTAAAGTTGATAGGATTTAGAATCAGAATGAATTGCCCTTAAAACTTTTTTTTTCTTCTTCTAGTCAAAGTCAACTATTTGTTCATTGTAGGATGGTAACTCAGAGACAATAGTAAGAATTTGGCTATACACACACGCACCGATCCCTTCCTTCGAAGTGAGCTCGCCCTTGGAACGGGAACTTAATGCACGATTTCATAATGGGCGCAAGATAATGTTCATGATACTTAACTAAACACAAGAACGTGAAATTTTGTGAATTCTATTTGTTTCCTTAACTGATAGTAAACACGCCATTTATGTGCAAAAATGGCCCTCATGGGCCTAGCAGTGGACTAGCATTTATCGTAATTAAGAAATATGAAATTGTTCAATGTTCACCATAGTACGAAATAAAAATGTAATTGGTGTGTATCCTAAAACGCTTACTTGTGAAGTCGTGCTGGTTTATGCCCAAGTTGTTATTTCTAAGCCGAAAAGCATCTAGGTTTTTTTTTTTTTTTCCTTTAGTTTGTATGAAGTTCTTTCAGAATGAGATCTGGAAAATGTAGCAACCCTATTACTCCCCTCAATTCTTCCTGCAAGTGTTTTTCATTTTTTGTTTATCAGGGTTTTGTTATGAACTTGCAACCATCCGAGGCAGAAGCAGGATTTGATATAAGGCTCCCTCCGACTGCTGATCTAGAGTCTTTGGAGAGACGGCTTACTGAAGAATGGGCTCCTGCTTCACGCAATATGACATTTGAGGTAATAATCTTAGTCATTATGATCTCTCTTTATGAACAATATATAATAAGCATACAGTTCTCTTGTCTTTTTTGACGAGCTGTGCCCCTTTTTGGCTGAACTTGTGAGCATAGAAATGCATTTATGGTCATGCTTACAGTATCTTGAAATTTACTACTTGATTCAAAGGACAATTACTTGTGATTGTGAACCTCATTTTACAATCTGCATTTAAATTAAAATGAAATGGAGCATAAGCAAGGGGAAACAAAAGTTTACTACTTGGATTCTTAGTATTAACGGCCGTTTTCTAACTATACTATAAGCTTGGCCAGTTCATACAGAAGAATTCCCCGCTTGATAAGAATGGGAAGCCACTCCTTACAGCAACTGATAGTTCGAACCCGTGGTGGAACCTGTTAGAAGAAGCTGTCAGAAAAGCTAATGGAAAACTTGGCAAGCCAGAGATATTTCCTGCTTCAACAGATGCTCGCTGCTTCCGGTATCGTGGCTTGCCAGCGATTGGATTTTCTCCCATGGCCAATACTCCTATTCTTCTCCATGATCACAACGAGGTGAGCATGTAATTTGAGGCCAATAGAACCTTTTATTTATTAGTGACCCAGAAAATGTTTTCAGTGGGGACCTAAAAGGGATAATTTGCTACTAATAGGGATGTAGGGCCTGTTTCGTAAAGCTTCTAAGAAGCTTAGAAGCTGCTTTTAACCTTTGAGTGCAAAAGTTGCTTTTAGAAAGTGTTTGGATAATTTATCAAAGGAGTTTAGGCTCTCCTAAAAAGCTTTCAGTCAAAGCCACAAAAATGTGACTTCTTAAAAAACCTGTCGTGAATAGGACTTTGTAGCACAATTTTAATAAGACATTTTAAACTTCTTTAACATTTTTTATTTCTTATTAGAAAATTTTAAACTATTTTTGACTTATTTAAACTCTTTTAAAAATATAATTTTAAACACTTACTGAAAAGCAATAGTTTTTATTTCTTACATTAGTTTTTATTTTTCTTCTTCTACCAAGCAAAAGCAGAAGCTTTTCCAAATGGACCCATAATTATTTAGTTAAGTTATCAAATGGGCTCACAATTATAATTTTTCTTGTAAAGATGGGATTTACTTAAATTTTAGAAAAATTTACAGATAAAAATGAATTCCTAAAAATTGAGTGGGTCACACGTCCCTACTTAGTATAAGGTGGTGAGTAGGTGGTTCCGTCGCTGCATGTATAATTGCAGATGCTCAGCCTCATAAGTTGGACTTGTTTGTTGGAGATGAATCAAGATTTTGCTTGAAAGCGTGTTTCATCCTAATTTCCTTTATGTTTTCAGACTACGAAAACTGAAACTTACGAACTTCTCATATATGTAGTAATCTTGACCAGATCTTTCCACTTTGTTGCAGTTCCTGAACAAAGCTGAATATTTGAAAGGAATCGAAGTCTACGAATCTATAATAGAAGCTTACGCATCTTATACCCAACATGGAAGAAGAGGTGGTTCTAAAGATGAGCTGTAAAGAAAGCAAAGTTGCTTAACCTCAGTTCTAAAGCGAGCAGGCCGGAGTTGAGTTGCTTCCTCTTTCTATATTGAGAGATGTCCCTGGAATTTATCAATAAGGTTGGAAACAGTTGGTTGATCTCCTCCATATGTGGGAAAAGACTTTTTTTTTTTTTTTTTCTCCCAAAGGAAAGGGCCAGTTATTATTAGCACTAATCACATTCTCAACCTTTATGTAAATGGCGTGTTTGGTTGGAGTGTTGGAATAATAATAAAAATGGTAAAAATAATGGCGATGGAATAGAATTGAAAAGAAAGCTGATTTCCTTGGTTGAGAGTGGAAGGACCATATTTTTGTTTAGACAAAACTACCCCTGCCACTAATATATACATATGTACACATAACACTGATATGTGTATATATATATATATATATAACGAGTTTTTTAAATATATTTTTTAAAACAAATAATTTTTAAATGATATAAAGCGTCAATTTTTTTTTTCTTTTAACTTGCTTTGGAAAGAGTCACTGTAATTGAAAAAAAAAACGACAAAAGATGAGAAAAGAAAAAAAAAACGACAAATGATGTCATTATACTGAGCCTTCTTCCTTACGCTCGTCACTGTCCGGCATCCCCGACTCCGAGTGTTCATAGGTCCTAGCCAAGAACATACCAGCTATTGGAGTTAGACGTGAAAAACTCTTGTTGCCGGAGTTTGAGAAGCAGATCTGGTCGCGAAGCAACCAAAGCGATGGCGCTCGGTTGTTTGGGCGAGGGAGGCTTTGGCAGAGGAGGGCGAATCCGTCGTGCTGGGCACTGAGATAGGGGGCGACAAGCTCGATGGGCGTCAGAGGAGGCGGGCGACGAGTTGGCCGCTACAGCGGCAGAGCAGACGGAAGCGGTCGGAGAGAGGAGGATGTCCGCCACCCACGGAGCCAACATAGGCCCAGTGGGGGCTTAAGGCCCCACTCTTTATGTATGTATGGATTTATCAATGCATAATCAATAATAACCCCACTCAAATATAATCTTCAAATTTCTACTATAAATTTTGTAAAGAATCGACTGCAGTAATCAAATAGGAGATCAATTTATAAACAAAAATTTACTTGTATACATTGAAAAAGACTTTTTTAATAGCCTTTGATAATGAAGTCATTATGAAATATTTTTAAGATATGAAAAACTCTTCCGGGGACAATTGCAGTGCATTGATATATATTGATTTTGATTAAATTTTTGTTTTATTAATTGACCCCATTGACAACAATTTCTCGCTCCTGTCCCTAATGGTAGCAATGAAGGCGGAGGGTGATGTCTGGCCGATCAAGGCTTGCCGAAATAACTACGGTGCTCAGCCTGTTGCAGGTCGGAGGAGGATGGCAAGATCATCTTTACCGACGACGTCAAGCTAACCACCGACTATTGGGCAAGGACGGTTAGGCAAGAACATCAACAAAAAGGATGGAAGATATTTTTTTAGAGAGAAACATGGGTGGGTTAATTGTGGAAAAAAAAAAATTAATAAGCCTTCAGAAAGGCCATTCCTCTCATCTGAGATGGTAACGACGATCCCTCAAGAATGAGGGAAAAGTCACTCCATTAGAATGACTATTTTTGATTTTTGGACCAACCAAACAAAAGATTAGTATTCTTTTCCATTCCATTCCTTTCCTTCCCCCAACCAAACGTGGCCTAAGTTAAGTTTTTGGTGACTTGGAAGAACTGTTGTTGCTAGCGAGTTGTTATATCCTTCAGATTATATTAATCTAGTGTTGTCACATTTGTTATAATTGTAATGATCTCGCGTAAATAAAGCAAATTTACGTAATGAAAAATGACATCTAATGCTGTTCGAATAAGTTTGTATGGCAAAACAGATTGTGTGGGGGGCTTGAGTTGTGGTTGATCAGAGCTACGCAGCCACTGGTTTTTTATTTTTTTATTTTTCTTCTTTTGTATTAGGGTGATTATGTTGGTTTGCTAAAAGCTCTTACTGTGAGGTTAGACAATATTTGAGAATTACAACAAAATGTCTGATTTGAAGGGAGCTCTTAGATTGTCATCTCTACCACCAGTGAAGTTCTACTTTTTGCAGTTTTTTATGCACGGAATATATATTAACATTGGTCCGAGATATTATAACATATGAGAGTTTCATACTGTAGCTCACTTTTTCTAACACTCTAGCATGTAAGAGCTTAATATTGCAGCAATTAAAAGTTTTGGTTGAATCTGAGATTTGCCAAACACACTTAAGATATATTAGGGTCGTCAATTTTGGACACGGTGTAATGATATGATACGAAAACGGTATAAAATAAACGGGTTTGGCCCCATATTTGTTAATTGAGATGTAAATGGTTTGGCACGAATAATATGAAAAAGGATTCGTACGAAATCCATTTAACACGTTTTAACACTTTTAATTAAACAGGCTAATGCGACACAGCACAAACCACCCGTTTATTAGAATATCTTCAAGAGTCCCACATTGAAAATGAATGAAAAATGTCATCTCAACTCCTAGAGTCTATCTGTTTTGTTTTCTTTCACTCATTTGTGTTTAAATGTCACTTAATGACCTTAATATAATTTGTTTTCCTAATTTTGACTATACAAAGAGTTATACCAAACCAAATATAACAAGCAGTGGGGTCCTAAGCTAAGCCCTAGCTAAACCTTGGAAATCTTAATGCCATAATGCGTCTCAAATCCTCCTAGCCATTATCCAGACAATTATTTATTCACAAACCTCTTTAGTTTTCATCTCCCATAGTTTTTCTTGGTCTATTTAATTTATTTTTATTCATTTTTTTTCTATCAATAACTCAACTTATTAATAACTCAATCAAATAAATACAATTATCCTCAAGAACAAAATGTTTTTTATGTTTAGTATATTTAGTTTGAATTTAAAAAAATAACATAGTCTAAAATTTTAAAATTAGTATGTTTTCCCGCTAAAATTTCTCAGTATTAAAACTCGTGTGTTTTCAGACTAAAAATTTAGAGCCTTACGACTTAATAGGTCATTACTCTATATGGCTTTAAGAACTATACAAATAAAATTTAATATTTACAGTTAAGTAAGTCATAATCGTGTCATATACACGTTTTTATTGTGTCAACCTATCATGGCCTATTTAAAAACGTGTTAATCGTGTTGTGTCGTGTTAATCGTATTGGCCCGAACACGATATGCAAATATGAATTGTGGATCCTAAGATAAAAGAGAAGTCTATATGTACTAGACAACAAAAGTAAGATTTGTCCATTAATAGTGTTGCAAACCTGAGTTATGTTTAAATTGCACATTGCCCTTGTAGATGAGTTGTAGATTCACATCATGGTTTCATTTGTGTTGTTTGCGCTTGCCTTTCCAACGTCCTTTTTAACATAGAGGAGTGCTAGTAACACTATTTTTTTAACTTTTTTTTTACACTCTCTCCAATCAGTGCTTAACACATAAAATCCACTAACATTTTAAATTATCATTTAAACATAAGGTAGGATAGTGTGGTTTGCATGTCAAACAATAAATGAAGAGAGTGCAAATAGCACTTTTCTTTAATAGTTATCTGGTTTTTAGGGTTAATCAAATCCTCAAACTATAGACCAAATCTCATTTTTGGCGCATAAGTTTTTAAAATATTCCGCATTGAGTCCTCAATCAACAAAATTGTCTCTAATTAGTCATTTTGCCCATATGATAATGTCAAAAAAAAA